>JAQGAB010000093.1:0-47175 GCA_034696565.1 Isotomurus graminis
TGTACTCCACTGCTTCTCTTTCTGTCCTGTCGAGCGCCACTGATCTTCCTTCAGTTCATTAACAATGTCTTTTCCGGGCTTTTCCTTACCCTTTACCCTTTACCCTTTTTCAACAGACTCAAGACTTCAAGGCCGAATGCGAGGTCCGAAGAAAAACATTAAGGGCATGGAAGATGTGTTTGCCCCAGCACCGTTGACGATGACAAGCTTGGGCACTGGCCCAGGGGTCATCACACCTGTGGATAAGCCTGGAGGGTAAGTTAACGCATGTCCACTAATGACACAAGTGTGTTCCTAATGACATTAATTGTTGTCCTTAATTTTATAGAGTTGATAGCAATGGCTTTCACCATCGAATGAATGCTCATAACCACCATCCTAATCATTACCGCCCATCGGGGGGAATGCGAAATTACAACAACATGCAGAACAACATGCAAGCAGGAAATGTTCCGATGATGCACCACCACCAGAAGAACAATAAAATGAATCATGCTCCCAATCAATATGATTACAATAACCCCCAACAACAACATCACCATCATCATCAAGGGAGGAACAATCATATTAATCACACAGGAGCTCAAAATATTAACAACGGCGGTAAGTTAACATTCGGCTCATGTGTTTCATTTGTAGAGTTTAAATTTAAACGCTGTATTCTGTTACTGCAGGGTTAGGATATGAGAAAGCTCCTGTTGCTCCACGATTCATGAAGCAAACTCAAATGCACCCAATGACCACCACTGGAATCCAAATGCCTCCTAACGCGTCTAACGAAGAATTGTCGTTACGTCCGCCTACCAACACAATAATTAAGCGGATTGCACCGATGCCGTTCAAGGGGAACACTTTTGGACCCACCATGAATGACACCGGACGAATGAACCAGCCTTCACCACCTCATTCTATGTTAAACTCAATGTCTGAACCAATCGCACAGGATAACAATAAGAATGGATCTGATAAGAGGAAGAAAGATAAGGTAATTTCCTTGAAGCTGTCTAAAAACGCTTGCACAAATATCTTTGAGTCTACGTGTAAATATCTAAACGCATCATGTGAAATATAGGGCCTTGGAAAAGAGGAGCTCTTGAATTCGATCAACGAGATAGTGGAAGAATCCTGCAACAAAGCAAGCATTGAAGGAGTTATTGAGTCCTTGAAAGGACTCAAAATTCAAGAAAAGTATTTTACTGATGTACTCTGCAACCTCCTTAACAAAGCTATGGATCGAAATGGTGAGTCAGATGAGCCCTTAGCAGTTTTGACTCATTCTGGAAACAAAAGGGGACAGACGAATAATGTAACTTTTGTTTGAATGATGCAGATGAACAGCGAGTGATGTTGTATGGCCTGATAATTACAATGGTGAAAGATGAATTCTTTACCCATGCTCATTTCCTTGATTGCTTCCGCAACACTCTTGACGACATGGAGGAGAAAGAGGCTGTCATCCCGAGAATCAAGTCTTACGTTGCAGCATTTGGGGCTCGATCAGTATGCGATGAGGTCATATCTCTCGCTGAAATTGCTGAATGCACGGATGATGGCAGACACTTCCCATTCTTGCTTCTCGTGCTCCAGCAACTGGGCAAGACGATGGATAAACACAAATTGTGTCGTCTTTTTGATGACAGCAAGGTAAGCCCCAATATGCTTGTCTAAAAGCCTTTAACCGTGTTCAGAACCATAGTCTGTACTGTACTTATAACAAATTACTTTTTATTTTCTCAGGTGAACTTATTACAAACTCTACCGAAGTGCGATCGTTCAAAGGATCGATTAACTGAAATTCTTGAAGAACGAGAACTGTCATTCTTATTCCCACTGTTGAAAATTCAACAGGACATGTCCAAACAGTTGCAGGTACTTTCCATTCGTTAACGATCAATAAAGCAATTTATGGCATGGACGTAAAACATTTCCTCTTACTGACGTAGACAAGTTCTGATGCAAAGGAATTTTTCTCCTGGATCAAGCAAAACGTAGATTCAACATATCATTCCTCCCATGGATTCATCAGCGCACTGATGACGGTTGTCTTCAAATTCGTGTACTCGGTAATACCCCCAACTAGTAAAATACAAGGTCCTGGGTAATTGGTAATTTTACTAAGGCTAATTACTATGTAACAGGATGCTTCCCACAGTAATGGAGCAGATGGAATCCCCTCTCAAACTAACGAGAAGTTAGTGAAAGAGAAAGAAAGCGAGTTCTTAATGAAATACAAACCAATTTTCAATGAGTTTCTCCACGACCATGTGGATCTCCAAGTAATTGCAATCTATGCTTTACAAGCTTCTTGGTTTGCAATGGGTTCCCCGAAAGGTAAAAACGGTAAAAACATATCCCAAAATAGTTGTCACGTGTTCACTTAACATTTTATATAAACGTGTTTGTTTTGACATTTCCAGTCGTACTTCTCCGCTGGTTTATGAACCTGTACGAATTGGACATAATCGAGGAAGACGCCTACTTGAAGTGGAAAGAAGACATTCGAGATGAGTTTCCAGGCAAAGGACAAGCTCTCTTTCAGGTGAACCAGTGGCTTCAACTTCTCGAGGAAGCAAATGAATCTGAGGCTGAATCAGATGAAGAGTAAAATCCCCAAAATCCAGTCTTACAAATACAATCGACAATTTCAACTCTGAGACAACTTAACCGACAAACTTGCAATCGATTAACCATTGACTTTGTAATAAACTCTGCGATTTACTAATTACTTAACTATACCAACAGCGCAAACAAGCCGACAAGTGGTGAAATCATCGGTCTGATGAAATCTAATAGATAATCTTTTCTGTAATAAAATCGGATTTGTCAATAATACTCCAATTGCGATTATTTCGTAGTTTAGCTCCGACAACGACCTTGCAGCCTACCTAAACACCTTTTAAGCCCTCAGTGAATCACGCTGTGTATTATTGTCACTCCAGCCACCCCCGAAAGTCCTGAGACAGTCATCTATTCTAGCATAATAAGTGCATCACTTGAGAGTCCATTGAAGGATCTACTACAGATCTCTTGAAAGCCTGCAGGGGTATTTATGAAGAATAGGAAGCGTCATGGTGACGAGATGAATGATATGAGGATAGCAACAAACAAGCAACCATAAGACAACGTGAACAAAGGAAGTTTGTAGGGGACGCGTGAGAGATCATGAGAATCTGAGGAAGGTAAGGAAGGTGTATTAATTTGATGAGTCAGTGAGGGATTATTATTAGGTGGAGAAAGAACGAAGCGCATGTCTCTATGAAGCAATACAACTTCTGAAAAACCCACTACGACAAAACTCAGGGAAAGAAGTTTAAAGGATTGAGCACCACCACATCATATTATTACTCTGAAACCACCACCACCGCACTGAAACTCCTCTCGTCTGCATACTCAATACTCATGATACGCTGTTGGTAGGTCCTCGTCGCTTCATTCTTGAAGTGTTTCAAGCTTTCAAGTAGCAGCAGTGTGGCACACAAGGTCCATTCCATCCATATACATATTTACTCCACGGTAATTTTGTAGAGCACCAAAAAAGAAACAAAATGCACTTGATGAAAGTACTAATACTACTACTAGTACCACCAGTCAACTGAGGAGCTTGTCCATCTCCACTAGCAGCAGCACCACCACTACTACTATACACTACTACTAATGCTGCAAACTCTATCATATCGTCTGTGTGTGTGTGCCGAGAAACACACAAGAGCCACCACCACCACACAAACTACACTTTTTGGTGCAGTTCTTGAGTGTATGTGTCTCTCCTCATGTATCTACTACGTAACCAACATCACTGAACTTTTATCCTCTACGAAAGATATGGTTCAACTGTGTTGGATTTGTCTCATCGTCATCAGTCACACAGTGTAATGAACAACATCCACCACTACTGACTTTCTCTCTGTACACTCGCATACACACACACACTTGTTTCCAATTGGACCTTAATCACACAAGAATACAGATACACACACACACAGATGATGAGTCTACAGTCACTTTCCTTCATCATCATCACCACCACAATTTAAGACTTTATCGGTGACTTACGGATTTAATTTTCTCTAGTCTTTTTTTGCATATATATCACACTAACCAAACGCAAAGTTATATCTCTCTCTCTCCGTATATATATGTATATTAATATCTTTAGAACAATTATTATACTACTTGGACCCCTGGCTAAACATAATAAACAGAACAAGTATTAAGTACCCAGTCAAACACAATATTTACACGATTTTCAAACCAAACCTTAGTTAATATCACATTACACACACACGACCCCAGTTTTATGGCATCGTTAAACTAAAACACACCCGTTTTTTGGACAAAATACCCCACACCCTTTGTTCAAAAAGTTTTCAACGCTTACCTCATCAGTGACACTTGCGTTTTGTCTTCGAAATCCTACAAACTCATCCTAACGAAGATTCTGAAGAAGTCGTCGTTGTCGTCGTCCACCATTCGGTAGTTTAATTGCGTTTTCTCTTCAACACAACACAAGTTTTCACGGGTTGAAGGTTCGTTTTCCACGGAGGTTTTCACTCCTGACGTGTGTTTGTTTTTGAAAATCAGTATTTTACCACCTGTGTTGGATAATATAAACACGTAGTAACTGGAGAGTCAGAAGGAAGAAAATGGACAGAAGGGTGTAAAATTAGCGAGGAGAGGACGAAGGACATTGTAGGTGAGGACCGAATGACCTTTGTTGGGTTCGTTTGTGATTAAAGAGGAGAAGTGGTGGTGGTGGTCAGTGGGAGTGCCGCGCGGCAACGGTGGATGGAGATGATTTCTCCTCTTCTCACCAACTTCAGCAGCGAACAACAATCCATTCACCATTTTCATTTGTGATTACGTCGACTACTAATTTATTTCAAGCTGGATAGGTTACCAGAATATCTCCGCGACACCGTGGATTGGTTTATGGGGTAAGTTATTAAAGTTAAGGTCATCGTTGTAGTTGGGACAGAGTTCAATGTAGATTTATTAGGGAACTTGGAATATACTTAATTATAAGTTGAGACTGGATGATGATGGTTCCGATAATTGCGTTGTGGATTTTAAGAGACTTGTTCTGTGCACAGTTGATAGGGAAAATTCCTGAAAATAAGGGAAATTGACGGATAATTGTTAAATTGTGATGTTCTAGGAGTAAGCAGTGTACGGCGGTGTACAGTGTGTATGGAATATGAATTTGTTGAGAGCATTGCCAATTTTGAAATTGAGTTTTATTTATTCCATTCAGAAGTACCCTTTAAAGCAAGAGGAATTGTTCTGTGTTTATTTATATTAAATTTTCAATAGAAGTGAAAGTGAAAAGTTAAGCTATAGAATTCTTAAGTCTAGAATCGTGTTAATTGTGCAGCTTGAATAGCTCACCTTGACATTTTCATTATGGTAATGTAATTGTTTATCGCAAACTGAGAGAAAGGGTTTTGTATTGACCGAGACTAGGAGTTGGCTAATTAGAGTTATTACTTCACCCCAGAGAGTATACACAGCAATTGAGAGTTGAGAGTATTTTGTCATTTTGCATTAAGGAACACTTAATATGTGTCCCGACAGTCCCGAGGTCGTGGTGGGTGACGAGAGCAATTTAATTAGAGATTTTAGTGAGCATAGATAGTGTTTTGTGCGTAAAGATGACGATGGATGTAATGTACAGGAAAGCGCGTCGGAAAGACAAGGATTCGACATCGGGACCACCTGTCTCGGGCGTGGGGTATGGTGTGTCGGGGTCGAGTGGCTTCGGAGCAGACGAGGGGAAGCTTTACCTTGAGTCCGCACTTCTGGAAAGACATCTTAATGAGACTGATTTGAAGCGACTGGTAGACATGCCGGCTGGGTTGGAGGAAAACGAATGGATGGCTTCTCACAGTTAGTCAACAAATATTAATATTAATTTGGCTGTCTATCTGTTGAAACCACTAATCGATTGTGATGCCATTGTTTGTGTGTAGCCATAGCTCTATTCGAACACGTTAACCTAATTTATGGAACCATATCAGAATTCTGCACGTCCACGAGTTGCCCAGATATGAATGGTCCGTGCTCGAGGTATTTACTTGGGATATTGACTTATTTCATTGATTTACTTTCTCATTAGTAATCATCGAATTTAAAATTCTAACTCGATTCGTTATTTGATTTAGGACTTACCTGTGGTTTGATGAAAAAGGGAAAAAGGTGAAAGTAGCCGCCCCGCAGTATATCGATTACGTGATGACTTTTATCCAAAAAACAATCAACGATGAATGTGTATTCCCTACGAAAACTAGTAAGAGCATGAATTAACTGGGTCTAAGCTTGGAATAATTGGAGCATGGTTTGATTGTATTGTGTGTGTAATTTCCTCTCCAGCTAATGCGTTTCCTCCGTCGTTTAAGCCGATTGTGAAAAAGATCTGTCGCCTACTTTTCCACGTTATAGCACACATCTACCATTGTCATTTTAAAGAAGTTGTTCTCCTTAGCCTTCACGCTCACCTTAACTGCGTGTTTGCCCATTTCATGATATTTAATGAAACCTTCAAACTAGTAGAAGATAAGGAAACTGAAATTTTAGAGGTAATTTGTCGTTGAACAGCATTAATATTTGTACGTTGTTACAAAATTCGCTAATTGATGAGATTACTCTAGGATCTCTCGTTGGCGATGAAACTAAGAAGCAAAGACATGGACGACTACCTTGCGAGCGACTCTAATAAAGAGAACATAGGCGTGTCGGAACCTGTATCGGAGCCCGTTCAACTAGGTTCGGAAAGTGGTGAGCAGTTAGCAACTTCGTCGGGTTACGATTCGTCAGAAAGTTCACTTATCAAGCCACCTGCCTTAATAAACACTAATTCAGAGCATTTATAAAACAATTTATTCAAAGACTATGGATTTGTCCGCACTACAACAATTATAAAAGGTTCTCTTGTTCCCGTTAAGCTTGTCGCTACGTATAATTCTTTCTGGTCATGCAGTATTACCAAATGAGGTAAAAACTGCTTGTCGTTGTAATTAGTACCGTTACTTCAAATAGTAGACGATACCTCAAAAAGCTCCAGCTCTGTAATGAAATGACACTCACCGGTGTGGGAAGTCAGAGAAGGCAAATCCAATCATTCTACGATAAAGCCAGAAGGCGGATTTAGAGTTGTTTTCTCGTGTAGTTGTGAAAGCAAATATTTTCATGGTATCGTGATGTAGAAATTGTGTGTACCTGATCCTGAGACGTCATCACATCTGGAGCTAAAATCGCATCAGTAAAAATAACTAATACGCTCCCACACTGTAGCCTGTGTTATTGCAGCTTGCAACATACCAATGATAAGTTACGTCATGAATTGTTAAGTGGAGCTCTCATTTGCCGGTTATGAATACCTTGGTTATAATTAACGTAGAAAAATATTTGTCAAGATGAACAGTAGGAAGACAGACGACAAGTGTTGGGTTGATATAAGCGAAAGGGATATCATGTGCCTAACAATGAGTGTTGTTATCTTACATTAAACCAAATGCTGTAGAATAACATTACTTTTTTCTGTTCTCTTGTATTCACCATGTCGGTGGTTATCTTTAATATATGTTCTGTGTTTAGTTGGATGGAACTGTATGTTGTATGCTCAGTATGCCGTTGTAATCGACTGTGGTGGGTGTGCTACTGTGAAACCGAATGAGAAATGCGAATTGAATTTTCTGTTCTCCAAAAGGATTATATAACATCACAGTCTTGTTCTGCTATTAACTTCTGCAGGTCTCCATCAAAGAACACATTTGATAATGAGTGATAGGGGTTTTGCGTTTATCTCTTCAACTATTTAGGTGTATAATGAATTCCAGTGTAGTTAACCAAGATGTTAAATTTAGACATATAACTTTTATGGATCGAGTGCAATTACAAATAAAAGTCGAAATCAAACCAGAACTCTTCCGGTATGTTTATAAGTTGTGTTTGCATTTTGCATGTTCACATTTATCTCGCAAACCAGACCTTGTTCCAAACCTATCAGTGCATCCAATACTTCTGTCCTTTTTTATCTGTTTACAGCATTAAAATATCATTCCCAAAGGAAAGTAAACTACGCTTTTTTATGTTCAATTGCTGGTTTATAATGTCATTGTGTCATGATTAGATCCTTTGTGTCGTAGAATGTGTGCATGGATAATGGTTGTCAGAAACGCATGGAGACATGTGTTGTAAAATCTCCTGACTTGGCCACATTGACAATAGCTAAAAACTCAAGTATGGACTTTACATTTTTTATTCGTTTTTGTCTTAATTAGCATTATTTGATAACTTACAACATACAAAATCACCTAAAGTTATGAAGCAAAAAGAATATTCCGAGAACGTAGGTTAAACTCATGTGTTATTCTTGTATACATAGACGCCACATGCCTACCCATGTATTGATGCATAGTACAAACAACAAAGGTTATAATGGTACATTTCTTAGAAACAAAAGTAACGAAATAAATAGTTCATATTCCAAACAATTAAAATGGTTCTCAAAGACTGTGTGACGTCGATACTCCTTACTGCTGAAGTTCCATAGCCCACACATGCTGGGGCCAACCAGTTCTACCTTTGCCTCTTCTGGAATCCATCCTACTGGAACTGGGCCCTGACACCCTTGGAGTGGATTCTTGCACCTGAAATTCATTCCAGACAAATAATGAATTACTGCACATGTACTTTCCATATTTCTTGTGAGCAACATACATTTAAGCCATTCAGCTATGATCCTCACTAATTAACATTCGGTATTTAAGATAAAATAATATTCAATTAAGCTATGAATGTTTCCTAAGGACATACACTTCATTCCATGTAAGTATTAAGTTCTCAAGTATTCATGAGGAGGCATTCTGAGACAATAAACTAAGGCTGTGGAAGAAGACATGAACTGCACATAGTAGAATTAGTCCAAGTCCCAGTTCCATTGTACAGTAAAAAGGGTAGATTGTCATGCTGAGAAAATGCGATACACTATAGGACTCTGGGACATGAGGAAACTTCTCACCCTTAAACAAGTGTATATGTGACATGTTCTCCTGGCCACCGGATTATTAAATTCCAGCTAAATATGGGTCATCATTTGTCTTATTCGAAGGTTACTTTAGTAATTACTCGCAGAAAGAATAACTGAATAAATATAACTCATTTGTTGCGGTTGCGGTTGCGTATTTAGACAATTGGACTTTAGGGCATGTCATCACCAAAACTGTTCAGGATCTCCAACTCCAACCAAGTACTATTTACTAAAACTGTAATTTTTATTTTCTAAATAGAAGCTGCCAAACACTGCATGGTATACAAAATTTCATTATCAAATTGCTTTTCAATGTTTCCCGTCTTCTAATTGAATCATTCACTGCCCAAAATTCGATTACGGATGATACTTCACAGGCAAAAGCACTTTCTGGGCAACAGAGATGTGGAGGAGCCTACTGCGAACGCTTATTTTTCTCAACATTTCCCTTAGTTATTGTTAGAGTTTGAATTGATGATGCTATCTAGAGACAGCTGGTTTTGATTATGTTTCGATACACTCTATGCCCTATTGGCAGTATGATCGCTTCATCACATCTGAATTGTGATCTTGGGACACCATTACGGTTGCTAAATTAGATAATAAGATTAGAAAAGTGTGATAATCCATTGTTTGACATAACCCAATAGTAAACCAGCATCTGGGTAAAAGCACATTATGCTTCGCATTGCTTAGTCTAACATGATTAAGGTCCGCCGTTTATCTCATTCTCAGTGACAATACCTACCACACTAGTATCTAGTACGGACAGAGCTGAAAAAATACGCTCCGATGAATTCAGAGACTGACTTCCACAAATTGTTTTCTATTGGGAAATAAATGAGTCAAGTGTGCAGCATCTTGGCATTGGTTCCACCTACATTTTCTACACACGTCATATTCGATAAGTGCACTGCTCATTTTAAGGTCAAGTGAGTTCAGTCAATATGTCATTTAAGCTCATTAGGGAGATTTAGTGGACTTTGTGAAGACAATAATGCCAAAATGATTAATGGTCTTTTGTAGCCAAGGCGAAATGTATTGAGGGCAAGCTCGAGTTACTTTCTTCGATAAACTATATCTGGGAGGGAAGAAAATGTTAGGAATGTCCCGGATGCATATTTGTAGGGTAGATACTCATTTCACTCCGTAATTGAATTACTTTTCTATGAAGATTTATTGTGTAGCTAGTGTTATGTCTCACTTATGTAGATTTCTTTTTCTATCTGACTGATAAGGTAATAAAATTGCTGGCGTTCTTTTTCACTGATAAACTCCAACTATAGACACACATTTAGTAAGGGGACAACTTGGAGTTGTCTTTGGTGACAATGCATTTTTTTTACTCTGCGTTTGAATCAATAAGCTTGCGCTTTCTTGTTCTCTCATATTCAGTTGGAATTCTTGCATGAAAATTGGCTCAGTTTTGATTGATTACTGATTAAAATAAATTCACGAGAAGTTTTTCTATAATGTTATTCATTAGAAATACAAGGGCTGAGTCTTTGACCAGTTTGTATACATGATAAAACTTTAAAAGGTTCAAGAGAAGGACTTGAAACGAGCTATCTGACGTAAATCGACCATAATTCAAAAACAACTAGTGAATGTTTTACAGTATTTCCTCTTATCCACCCCTAAAACAAAAATAGGCTGAAGCAACTGTAAACTGGGATCAGCTAACGAATATTTTCTTACTCTTCCAATCTCTTTCTTCCTGTCATCATTTCTGGTGAGTCGTCGAGACAGATCCGCAGTGAAAGCTGCAGGAGTCCTTAAGGGATCATCGCCAGAAAGCACTTCCGACAAGTAAGCTATGTATGATGTGGCTAGTCGGAGGGTTTTGATTTTACCTGGAAACAATTAGAAAGACTATTCAGCAACAAATATTTCAACACTATGCACTAGTAACTAGGCAAGCTCATAGAACATTATCGCTTTCAATTAAAATGCAAATGTATCTCATAATACAGAATTACAGAAAGATCAATAATATTAAGTATTTGTGGGGCATTGTGAGAATTCAGACTTTCGACTTAGCATTACTTGCTCTCTACAGACGGAAGCCCATCTATTAGTAAGTAGTTTTCTGAACGTAATTTTTTCATATTCAGAAACGTCTTTTTATTTGGATAATGCGATTATTATAAAACTTACTTAGCTTTGTGTCCGACGGAACATTTGGTATGCAGTCTCTCAACTCGGTGAAAGCATTGTTGATGGATTGAGTTCTTCTTCGTTCTTTCTTGTTTGCTGTATTTCTTCTCTTTATGGGACGTTTGCACCCGTCACACCCACTTGTCGTGCACCTTCCCCCCTCAGTCACTTTCCCCACTCCACAGGTTGTACAGTCCCAAATTGTGCAGCGTTTCCCTTGGTTATCACCACTAGCACTGACATTATGATCTAAACTAAAACCGTCACTGTGTTGACTACCACTGCAGTGTTCTCCAGTGTCTGAATAATTTGAAATATGGTAAGTAGATCCTACTGTTGTGTGACCTTCGATATCACACGATTGATTTGGTATTCTTCCGTACGTTCCATCATGATAATGGTAACTCTCAGCAAAAGGTTCATTCATAGTGTTTCCAATTACATCCGAAAGTGGATATATTGAGTAGCTTGAACTAACTGGCTTATCGTAATTCATTTTGTCTCAAGTATAAAGTATAATTGACCACACTAATGATGCTGTATCAATTGCCCGTGAAGGAAAATTACACGTTGTGTCTAAAAAGTGACATGAGACAAAAAGAAACTTTACATCAACGACTAGAATGACACATTTAATAGGCAGTTGTAGGTAAACCAAACAATTCTTTGGTTGACGATTCCACCCACTTGTCACAAATTTTATTGTTAAGTATTGTTTAAGTCACAATTTACCTGCATCCTATAATTTCATTAATGGCTTAATGTATGTTTGTCTCTGTAAACCTTAGCAAAGCTGCGATTCCTTAATGTTTCTCCACATCACGCCAAGAAAAACTGTTATTTTATTACCAGGAAGTAACTACACACGATGAAATTAAGAACACAATATTCTTCAACCAAACAGAGAGGAAGACTTTCAGAATCCCACTAATTTTGCAGACGTAGAAAATTTCATTTCATGTAAAATGAGGAGGGCGGATCGGAAAAGTTTGGATTCTGCAGGATCAAAAATCAAGGGATGCTCCACCCTAACCCACATACTGTTTCAGGATTTGCTTATACTTTTAAAAGACAGCCTTCTACGCAAAGATCAGGATTTTTAGGATGAACTAATGAAGATGCTGATGTTTCTCGTCTTTTCAGACCTTGTTCACAATAAAAGAAACCTACCACAGGATAAAGACATGTCTGAGAATAAAGAAAGCAAGCATGTAGTCAGAAGATTTCAGCAAATGTTTATTTAAGAATTTGTCTTGTTTGGAAAAGTCTGTCTCTGTGTGTGTCAGTTCATATATAGAGTTATTAAGTAACTCTAAAGCTCCTTCCAAATGGACTTAGCGTCACTATCATTCAAAGTTATTTTGAATCTGTTTATTTCTTCAATGAAGGTTTATGTTTATATTCACTCGAACCGAAAATGCTACGAAAGAATCAAAATTGTTACTTTCTGTTCGCTCTGTCTGTTTAAAGGCGAGCTTGTGTCTCTCGTAAAATGGTATCATATTCACTTACTTTTAAAATTCAAGTATACTTTCACGTTAACGCCGGCTTCCTCTTTCGCCACTGGAGCATTGGATCATTTTTAAACCTCATCCGTATCAAATCCCCAAAAATGTATCTATCACACAGAGCAGGCCAGCCAAGTTCGATTTCAAACTGTAAGAGTAAACTTTGTGTAATCGTGAGCTTTTAAAATCCACCCATTACCCGAGGAAAAAGTTTGGATGTATTAACATGGAACATGACATAATTCACTCACTCCTCTATCTTTTTTGAAATGGCACTGTCTGCTCTTCTCGGATTGCTAGATGTACCAGAGCGAGAAACATTTTTTCACCCACGCATTACGCGTACCCTTAAACTAGGAAGACAGGCCAACCCTTCAAGAATTAAGACTTGGCTTTTGCTCACATTCTCTTAACCGTCTTGTATCGACTTAGAAACAAAAAATGTATTAATAACAAACATCACAATTTCTCCCGTCTAGAGATTTTTTAGGGAATTCCGTTAAAGTATTCTTGCTTTGAGAGTTAAAAGGGTGCAAGTGAAAGGTTTAGCTTGGTTGTTTTAAAATGCTTCTAGGAGGTTTGCAGGGATCAGTGTACTTTTTACTTTCAAATAAAGTCTTGTCCTATTGATCTATTTGACGCTGACAAAAATCCTGATGATTACTGATAGTACAAAACACAGAACTTCATGTTCACAGAAGATTGGAGTGCCGTATGAAAAATTACGTTACGTCAAGCCTTCCTAACCTTTCACCTTATCCAATTGTCTCATATGGCCCCGTAAGAAAAATCTCTGGGTCTTGTTTTATAATACAACAGATGAAGTTGCCTGATTAGTTTTACGTTTTAAATATCCATGCATTAGTTAAGCACAATTACTGCATTTCACTGCTTTAGAAAATTCGTGTACTTAGGGTAGTGTAAGCAATTTGTAAATGACATTAACAATCTTCCCATTAATGATTATAATAATTGGATTTATTGAACAGCTTCAGCGTGTAACAATATTCCATTGCATAAGAGGTACGGTGTAGTAAACTAGACAATATATATATATATATTTATCAGCATACATTTTATTGTTAGACATCAGACCTAAGCTGTTGAGCTAATAATGTTCATCTAAGCTCTTGAATTAGCAACAATAATCAACAATAGCTCTCTCTACGTTTTAGTATACTAGCTACGCATATAAATTTCAATTGTTCTCAGTAAGGTACTCTTTTTACCCTAAAATGTACGCTATAAGTAAGTTAAACCAATTGTTATTTAGTGCAACCCATGGCTGGGGTCTTCTGAATATGAATTTCATCAGCAGCCTATGCAAAAATATACCATACGTTTACCACGAGTTTTCAATAGAAGGCAATTCTGTTCTTCCAGGTGGTCTGGAATAAAATTAGACAATTGATTATGTAAGGATAAATCACATTATTAAACTGTGTTCACTTACTTATTGTTGTACTGCGTGTTGAAGTTAGTTTTGTCGCCAGGAGTGAAATTTTGGGCGAAATCCTTCGGCGCAGGTAGAGCCATTTCAGCCATTTCCTAAAAATAATATACAGTTTAGAGATTGAACTTTTACCTTGTTTATAGAAGGAATTCGGATGATCACCTCTGTGACATTTCGCTTCCTGTACCACCAGTACTCAAACACAAGGGTGAAACAAGCCATTATGATGCCCACGAAAATTACGATAAACACACCACCTAAACACATAATTATTGATCTCATAGTATCACGCGTTATTATGTCAAGTTTTTGAAGTAAGCGATTTATCCTACCGATATTGTGAATACTGATTCCATCAGATTGATTGTCGTCCTTAGGACAATCCGCCTTTTTCTTGTTCTCATTCCACCATCGCTCTTTTAGCTGTTCAAGATGACGCTGGTTAAGGAGCTTTAGGATCCTGTTAATGCAATAATTAATCAAATTATTCCACATTCGATAGCTAGTGGCATTGTGACAGGATTCACTACACTTGGACTCTATCAAATGCCACACGTAGCTAACTACATTTGAGTGAAATGCATTGTGAACATTAATACCATTTTAGACTTCGAATGCCAAATACACATGCAATGTGAACTGTGAGATTCATGGACTCATGCAATTGCAGTGAAGCTTTATGTGCTATACATTACTGAAACGACAAGCCACATGATCATCTGAAGTACAAGGGATGATGTATGAGTCCTTTTTGGCTTACGCATCATTCAGCTGATCTTTTAAAGGCGAGCCTTGTTGCACAGCTAAAGCATACGGCTTGCGTGAGAACTCTTCTCCCACCATTTGAACATCACAACTTGTGAGTACTTCATATCGGATATCCGTTGCATCCCCTGAAAATTAAGTGCACCTCCAAATGATTTAGTGGAGTCTTTCGCGCAATGCAAAATATTCTTATAATCACAGTTTATCCTAACTGTGCAAGAGTCTCCCAACTCTTTACCAATTTCCTCGTGGAAACTGTATATACAGTGATTTTAATACACATATGTGAAGTATTTAGGCTATTGCAATTGGCAAGTGGACACACATACCCTACCCAATGCAGGATTATCTGGAATACCATTAATTTCTTCCTGCACTGGGGTGCTTTGAGACCGGTGAAAGACCCCAAATAATTATTATTTGGCTTGCATTAAGATCATAACACTATAATACACGAAAAAACCCAAAGCACCTTTAAATCTGCTGGGTAACATTCAAAAGTAAACAAAAAATCTTCCTTCGAACTGATAGGAGGTCGAAGTGTGAAATAAAAGGACACGTTAGTTGAGCAGACTCTGGAAGACAGTTCTAACTGCTGTCATCACAGGCACCCTTACATGTGGGAAAAGGACTCTTTGAGTGGAGATCCTTTCTGCACCGCAATCGCATAGGGTTTTCTTGAAAATTCTTCACCCACTTGTTGAAACTCACAGTTAACCAAAGCTTCGTACTTAATATCGGTAGCTTCGCCTAGGAGCCATGATTCACAGTACAAAAACTTACTAATTATTTTATATAAGTTCTTAAACTCATGTTAAAGACAATGTCAATTGATTATTAGTTAATTCATACGTTATTAAAACATTTTAGAAGTTTCAAGTAAATTTTACCTAAGAAAGCAAATCCGTCTTGCTTGCTCTCTTTCCCTCGAACACGATCAACTGCTTTACCAAAGGTTTTTGGAGGATCGTTTTCTTGCATAGCTTGCCACATCTTTGTATACTTGTCGCTCACAGGATAGTCCCAAACTGCTAACTGCGATCTGTCATAGTCTGACATACTGTCGTTGAGACTCATGTCCTTCCAAATTCTGCATTTAAAAGATGATTGCTAGTTATTGTAATTACATTACGATCTAATGTGCATTGTAAAGTAAATTTGTACTCATAAAAGCGATGTTCGATATGCGCCATTCGGTCGAAATATATCCAAGCAGCACTGTCCTTAACAGGAGCATACTGAATTCTGTATTGCTTGCTCAAGTCTTCCAAGGACTCGATCGGAGCGTCCAATCGAGACACTGTGAGGAAAGCAGCCAAGTTAGCAGTGTATGAGGCAATAATAATGAATCCGAATAACCACCAGGTTGCTGCGACAAGTCTGCCAGACAAATTTTTTGGAGCTTCACCACCTCCCTATGATAACCCATTAATTAAACAATTTAACAAACCGCTTAAAGATTCAATTCGTGGAGTTCAGAAAAATATCACCAAACCTGAGGGGTCAACGAAGTCATGCAAAACCACAGGCACTCTTTCAAATTGAACTCTCGCTTTTCTTCATCATCTTCGTACTTTTCTCGATTATTTTGGTAACTGTATGGGCTCCATCGATCGAATATCCACATTAGAATGCTGTCTCAAAAAAACATTCATCGTAATATCCCACGGCTCATTTTGTATATTAATTTAGTGTACGCACCTGGTAAAGAAGTAAGCTCCCAATATACACATCCACACATCATTCTCCAACACAGTTAAGAATTTAAACAAAGAAGTTGTTGTCGTAGGTTTCTTCATGAGAATAGAAATACCAACCAAATCGTAATATGGAACGGTAAAATCTACAACACTTTCCCGTTCTGCCATCACAGACATGGCTCCCAAAGCAATGTCAGCTTTCTATTTCAAAATATCTAGCCGTTTTATTACACTTACGCAAACTGAAGATTATCAAAGCTTATTTTAAAACTTACCCTGTCCTTTAATTCCCGAACCATCCCTGACCACTCGTGAGGAAAAACATCGTTCATGTATCCGTATTCAGATACATTTCGAATCGTGTAATTGAACTTCAAGTCTTCTTGAATTTTGTCCAGCAAATCAATACAATATCCTTCAAAACAACGACTGTACTTGTTTTCCTTTGATTCAGTACATCCAGGTTTTTTATACACGAATGGAGGTTGCTACAAAAATCATTAGCAATATTAAAATGTGTTCCTGAAATTCAATGATCGTGATGTTACAAAACTCACGACAACTGTGACAATACGAAACACTGTCAACGCTTGATGTGCCTTCCATGAAAGTTCTTTTCCTGGTTCCACAGTTATCAAATCACCTTCAATGAATCCAGTTGTCCACGTACCGATCTTCTCCTTAGTCTCCGGTTCTGCTTGTCGCTCCTTAAAACTAAGCCGTTCAATTTTTAGTTCGAATACTGGATAGTTATTTCCATTTTTCTCCAAGTGGAATTGTTTCAAAAAATTTCCACTGAATGTATTTTGCATTCCTTCGTACAAGTCCACTTCGTAATCGTCGACAAAACTGTCTTTACTAGTGCAAGGACTGTTGGGTGGTGGTGTCCACTTCTTATTATCTTTCAGCCACCTGAATGAACACGCTTTATGACTTTCTAACCATTAATAAATATTTTGTTTAACAAGAAGGAAGAATAATACTTGACAGCAAGAATGGCGTTGACAGTTAAGTCAAAGTAAAACAAGTCCGTCAGCTTATTGGTTTTCAATGTTCCTTTTGAGCTGAACAAATCCATGCGCTTTGAATCCAGTTTACTGAAGTCAGGTGTACAATGGATAACTGTGACATTATTTTTGCAGCCTGTACACCTTGGATATCCTTCTTCCTACAGTCACAATTCCAAAGAGCGTTTAGAATTTACTTGTTTTTAATGAACTTAATTTATATGTAGATATTGAAACTACCAAAGCCATCGAAAACCAAGCGTATTCATCGCTGAAATAAGGTCCATCTCGCATCTCAGGGTCCGAAGCTTGAGTCAAAACTTCAGAAATTTCATTTGGCTCCGCTGCGATGAAAAAGTTCACAATATCCACGTGCACCAACCGATCGATTTGCTTTCTCAGAGCTGAGTTATCATGTTCCACTTTTGTCAGGAGATGACGAGTAGGCATGTTTTGAAGCAAAGCCTTGTACTTGTGGTACATCTCTGGAGAAACCATCATTAATATTTATTGCTTACTCCGTTAATGTAAGTTTATTGGTAGTGCAGCAACATTCTGTGATATTTTTTTGAGATTTACCATATTGCTTTTCATCAAAAAGCAACACAGCACTCGTCATGTCTTGCTTTCCAACAATAGATCGCATGGACTGGACAATGAGATCTGCAGGTGGAGATATTTGAATAAGATATTTTGTGGCTTTCTTATTTTCCTGAATGTCTCTCCAGCTCCGAATATCTCCTTCCTGTCCAAATGTGGCGGAAACCGTTGGAATGTTACTCGTCTTAACCACAATCTTAACTGCTTCAGAAGGTATTCCATTCCGTGTGAAATCAATCACTAACTCGGGTTTGTCATCACCACTCCGCAACTCATCAACAGTTTGACATACTACAAATCAATATTTCAAAATCAAGAACTATCAAAACACAAGACACATTCTTTAGCATTAATAACTGGCACTTACGTTCAGTGACAAGCTTGATTGCCTCGGATCCGTTCGAATGGACTTGTTTCAGCACATTTAATTCAACTCCAAGTGTTGGAGTGTGTTTGATGTAATCAACCGCAGCATCAAAGTGTTTTACGTATTGCTCTTCTTCGTAGAAAAACACTAGAATTTATCCCAATTCCAAATTAGATCATCTCATACTCAAGTTATGTAAAACCCGCATAAAGGACGTTAATGACAAGGATAATCATTAGGTATAACCATAATTAGTAGCCCTTCAAAAATGTCGTACATATTACGGACAAAAAACTTCAACTGTCTCCAACTGTGCTGAAACGAATATGTGGTTACTTATTGACTACCAATACAACGATTTTTCTATCGGTCACGCAACGTGAGTACCTTCTTGAAATATTTAATCATTCCGTCCACTATTAGTAGTGGTTGGTGAGTAGAATTTGCGGATAAGAATCGGTTGGCTATTGTGAACAAAACTGACTATTTTTCAGATGTCATAATGAGCAACGAATTGCAAGACACGACTGCAAAAGGCTTGTTCATTTATTGTATGGCTTTCTCCGATACGCTCAAAAACTTTCTCAAGCATTTCGCCAAATACCTTTGCATGCTTTATAGCCTATTCTATGAAACTCTTATCCAACTGTGTGTACGCGTTGGCCTCTTCGTTAGCATCACCTCGAAGCTATTATTACATGATAAAGTTTGTATTGTATCACCATTTTTGTCTCTATGAATCTATTAGGTCAACTCATCTCATTAACTATTCATCTTCTTTCTTCAAGCATCTCGCGACCAACATTGTTTTGTCTTTGTTGCTTCGCAACTTCTATTTAACCACTGGGCATGATATGAAAGTTCTTTAATGTATATGAAATCGTTTGTGGATACACTAATAATGTAAGTTTTGGATTGATAATCTAAAAAGAATCCAACATTCACCCTAAATTATGCAGAGTTACATGTAAAATGCATATGTGAGCGATTGGAACATTACAGCTCACACTACTACCTGTGACGAGTTCTTGAAATGACAAGACCCAAAAGGCAAATACGAATAAATAATGTTAATTCAATACTGCTTGAGTATTCCGTTTCCGGTCACATTAAACAACTTCATGCTCTGGTTATTTGTGCCAACAAGCTATATAGCCAATTTTTTGAATTTTTCTTCGATAATCACGAAAATTAATTTTTAACATAAGAATAATTGAGTATACTAATTTAATGCGAACATTTAGTTTCGTAGTTCGTATGAGAATCTTGGATCAAATACTTCGAAACATTTTTGCAGGATGGCCACTAATTCTTTGTGCAATCAGCCAAAGAAACGCGTCACAGACTCACAGAAGTATTATAAGTGATGAGCAATTGACGATGAGAGTTTAACTACAAACTAATAAGTGTATTTTATACAGAATATTTCCCCCTACATTGACGTTGACATTGGATACTCTTTCATCCCCTTACTACTTCAACCCCTCATTAACTAAAATATTTAGTTGTAGATTCACGTTCCACAACTTATGCAATACTTTGAACTCTGATCAGCACAGAATGAAGTACAAAAAGAGTTTACTTACAAACATTAACCCGTGTCAATTCTTGGGCAGATGCAAATAAGACGTTGGACAGTAGGGGCAATGTAAGAAATGTCGAAATAATTCGCCAACAATTCTTTAGCTCTCCCATGCTTGCCGTTTTAGAAACGCCGTAACTGACACAACAAAACTAAATGCGTTGGTAATTTTCCTGGCCCATTTTTGTTACAAATCTGTATTGCTGGTGAGAAAGTGCTGAGAAATTTTTTCACTGTGGCTGTGAGTCTCGCTGAAGAAAGAGTAGTGCCAATCTACTAGGGAAGTCTAAATACTCTGAAATGTAAGTATGAACTCCTCTGGTGACAAACTGTTGGTCAAACTTCCTTGTGTCTATCTTTTGTCAGTCAGGCTCATTGGTTCTTGATGATTATTCGACCACGTATCGATACTTTTTTTTACTTTGCATATACTTCTGAAGGTGACAGACGGCTTTCAATGATGCTCCAGTTATATTGTTCTTGTCATGCGATATTTGCGATGGGTTTCAATACTTCAGTGTCTAGGAACAAAATACCGAAGTTTCAGGTAGTAATGTTCAGTTCTACTTTTGTTTCTTATCATTATGATGATCAGCATAAGACAATTTTGCCCAGAAAGTGTTCGATCAATTCGTATATCCAACCACCATATTCACTCCACTTCAATGTAAGACTATGAAGACGACGATGGGCTTGAAACTTGAATTGAGTATCAATTACGGTTGATTGGAAAATGTTGTTCATGCAGACTCACCTAAGTGGAAGTGAAATAAATGCCAAAACGTCTTCTCATAATAATATGAATAAATTGAAGTCTTTTTAATGTAGTTGGGTTTACACTGTTCAAGTATTGCCAAGTCAAGTGTCTAGATTACAATACTCCTCACAATATTATTAGATGTGGTGTCATAGGATGCTATTTTATGTATAATAATTTTTATATACAACACATAATTGAACATCAAGGAATTCATTACATATTTGTTCATCAAAAATAGCTTCGTTTGCTACAATTGACATTCGTCTCAACGATTCACGTTCATTAATAACATCAGAATACAACAATAATTTCTGAAAAGTAACAAAAATTAGATTTAGTTAAGAACTAAGGAATAAGTTGTATTTTATTTTTCACGCACTTGCCTAACAAAGTAATTTTCTAATTTCACTACGACTCACTTCATGAGAGTTCCACACTTTATTTGTTTTTATAATAATCATATGTATTTCTAGTGTAATTTTATTATTCTTGTTGAGGGATCCTCCGATGGACTTTTCTATTGCGAATCATTTCTTCAGAAATCTTTCATACTTGCTGAACTATTTGCGAGGATTCATTCCTACAGCAGTTCCCACTAGCTTTTTAATTGCAGTATTCTTGCAATTTTCTTATGAATATGATTGTATTTTTCAACACTACAGATTCTGCCCACATGCCATAATGAGTATGACAGATAATTTCCATTTGGTAATTCATGGATTAAACTTGTGGGGCAGAAGAAATGTGTTAATTCAAAAACATTAGACGTATAAGATGTTTCCTAATACTCCAGCTCCAACCAAAATTTGTCAGTATAGAATCACTGCTCATTATTTTTACACAATGGAACTGTTTGTGCTAATAAGTTTTTTCTACAATACTTAGGCAATAAATTATAGTGACTAATAAGCAACAAATTAATACAGAGCTACACTCTTCGAACACAAAGTGATAACAGTGAGTTCTTGAGCCTATAAATAATCCCAAACTTTCAGTCTGTGCTTGAGATTCAAGGTATGTATGAAGTTCATTAAGGCTTAGATTTAGTACTGATCGGGTGTTGGGTTTTATACGAGTCTCTTATCAAAAGTATGTTATACATGAATCGCAGTATTAAGTAACTTTTAACAAGGAATACAACTCGCTTGTCCTCGTCTCATGCACATTCTCCTCCATTGAAAATCATGTTCATTAACTTGATGACTATTTTAATCTTTCTACCTAATATTTGCAATTTCTTACTGCTCAAAAATAACTGCTTGGTAGCATTATTATAGCTGACACAATTTCTCGTGCGCTTAATAGAATGAAAGAGAATATACACTCATCTCTGTTAATTCGTAAGACACGATTTTGAATGGTCTTCCTTACGTAGCCAACGGTCTTCTTTTGAACGACCAAGTTTACGAATGACTTTGAGAACAGTTTACAACTTTTGGGCAAAATATATGAACATTCAAATTGTGTCAGTAGGGACACATTATTAGCATCCACAATTGTTGACTGTATGAGAATGAAGAACTCTCGGTTGCTTAAGCATCTGATTCTTTCAAGGATTCTAACTTTGCCAGGTTGTGCATGTCAAGTTCTTCTGGCGTAACAGGACTCTCGTTACTTTCACCAAGAGATATTTTAGATTTACTAGCTTTGTCATCAATTTCTAAGCTGGACTTTTTAGACTCAATCTTCGTCACTGGTGATTCTTTCACTTCGACTTCTACAACTCGGGGAAGGGATGACACAGGCTCCTTTGGGAAGTCATCTGTGAATGCAGCCCAGCCTGATGCATCGTCGACAGGCTCATCTACAGTTTGAGATGTCGGCTCAGTTTGTTCGGGTTCTGAAATTATTGCTGCTTCAGGAGACTCCAGTTCTTCAATGTCTTTGGTTCCAGATGGATCGGACTTAATTTGCTCCGTTTTAACGGAAACGAATTTAAAAATATCATTATGCGGATTTTCATCCTCACTTTCCTCACCATCTTCAACATCCTCAACATTCTCAACATCCTCAACATTCTCGGGTTCAGCAGCTGCCCCTTCATCTTCAGGGAAATTCTTATGCTCTTCTGTCATTGGAGTTGCAGCTGTTATTACAATCTGCGCAACATCCAGGCCCATTCCTCCATCCTGAGTAATGCAGAACGTATAAGGTACTAACCTTAATTAATAAATAAAGTATGAATTATTACCTCGCTCTGATCAGCATCATGTGGTTCGTCTGCCTCAGTGGTAATAGTTATGTCTGAAATGAAAGTAGGACAGCTATTATAACGAACGAATGTATTCCAACGAAATACGCCTTCTTAGAAATAAGTAACCATTAGTAGTACCTGGAGTATCACTAATAACAATCTGAGGCTCAGAAATTTGGACTTGAAACGCTTGATACTGTTGCTGTTTGTCTCCACTAAGTTCCATTTCAAATGCGTGTGGATCAACCACTTCCTTTGATGCAGCAGGAGGCTTAGAGTCTTCTACAGAAACATACATTCAATAAGCTTGACAAATAACCTCTTACTTAGTTGCATTACAGCAGTGATTAGTTATTAAATTACCTTCTTGAACTGCGTTGCTTGGCTCGTCTGGATGTTCAATTTCTGGAGTTGGCTGAGTAACTACGACTTTTTCTGGTGGAAGCAAATGAGTAGGAATCTCTGGAGGTGTGTAGCAAGGAGGTTGGATCCCAGAATCAGACACGTCTTCATCATCAGCGTCATCATCGTCTTCTCCCTGTAAAAATACACAAACCATAAACCAAACAGAAAAACTAAAAAGCACATTCATTTCTTTACCATTGGTGAAAGTGGCTCTCCATCCCATCGGCACTCTTCGACAACAATTTCTGGAAAACTTCCTGTCATTCCATCATACTCCCCTTCCCACCAGCCATCATCATTCTATAACCAGAAATATCACACTGTTATCGTCTCCCCCATAAAATTCTTGTACACATCAATCAACTCTCAAATCAAATCAACACATACCCGACGCGTAATTTTGATGATTTGTCCTTCATAGAAAGACAGTTCTTCAGGTGCTGTAGCTTCGTAGTCGTACAAAGCCCGACAAAAGTCTACACCTCCATCTTAGACAGTTAAATAGAATTATCGAATTAGCATCAAGTAAGACTACACAAAATTGGAAGATATACCTCCTTGTCGATATTCATTAATAAATGGTGTGGTGAGACCCGATGACACAGAAGTAGGTACCGTGGGAGTACCTTCTTGAGGCAAATTCTGGTTTTCATCCTCTGCTTGGTCTATGTATCCATTTGAAATTCCATTCGGTTTGGTGGAAGCTACTATAGTCTCAAGTTCTGAACTTTCTTCAGTGTCTGGAGGCACTGACGCTGCATCTTGAACATGGTAATCCACTGAAGAAAAGGATATCTGGGGTTGCAGAGAAGACGCTTGGTTCGCCTCAACTTCCACGTAGTTCTGTGGAACGTATCCTTCCTCTCCCTTGTAGTTCTTGGCTCTCACCCAGCCACTTTCATCTCCTTCTCCGATCAGTTCCAAATGTTCATTCTCCAGTATGCTTAGCTCATCCGGGTTAGCAGCCTGTGATCACATGAATGTGCGTGTGATATTAAAAAGTACTGGAGAAGAATACAACGTTAGTGTGCCTTACAGTATACGTATAAACAGCGACACATCTAACTCCACTGGGCTCAGATGTTCCCATGTCTGCCGACCAAGACTCAGATTGAGTTCTGGTTTTCTCGGGAACAGAGCCGTCTGGGGGTGGAGATGGCACTGGCTCTTCTTCTTCTTGAGGTTCTTCGTGGCGATCTCCCCAGTCGACTTTGATAGGATCGTCCCAAGTCATCGCTGAGAGGGCTTCAATCTTCTTTCGCTCAGTTTCGATTTGTGCTGCAGATCAATAATAAGAGTACGGTTAAAGACAGATTGTTTGAAGACTTCGCACAAGGAAAGATTTGAAATACAACCTTCAATGTCTTCGTCTCTTTCTGGAGGCTCCGCAGAGGAGGTTTCTTGTTCACGCATGTTCTCAGATCCTGTGTCATTTGCGTCGCTGTCATAAGATGCTTCGGTTTGTGGCCTTTGTTCCTATAAATGTAATAGTCATACGGTCATACGTGATTATGTATGAGTGTACGTTGAACTTGTACATTAGAATACTCAAATGGTACCCTGGAGTCATTCGTCTTGATTGAAGTAGAACTGGTGGAGCGAGCTAAGTCAACAGCGGTAGTCAAGTTCTCAATGTCTTGTAACCATTCATCTACATTCACATCTCCGTCTCGAAGACATTCAATCACTCCCTCTGCTTTGGCCTTTTCTGTTTCAGCTCGTCGCATGATGTCTCGAATTTCATCTATTTTTGTTTCCAGGTCTGGCCCATTGGGGTCATCCGGGTCATTCTACAAAACACCACATTCAATGAATCAATCTCTCAGAAATCAAAACTTCTCATATTTCTCAGAACACATACTTTATTTCCAGTATCTCTCAGTGCTTGAAGGGAATTCACTTTCTTTTGGAGTTCACGGATAGTTTTGACTTCCTTCCCAATTTTCCCTGCCCACTTTTTGGCTTCCCTGGAAAGTATAGAGCCGGCACCATGGTCACATGTTATCTTTGTACATGAGTCTCCATCGCATGGCTCAAATGGATAGCGGATATGCTGTTTTAAGACGGGATAGTACTGCAGGCAGCAAGTGACATTGTAATCCCTGGATAGCTGGAATTCAAATATGCAATGAATAGTACAAATTAACTGCCTGTGGAAGTAATTATTCCCCGAGTAGATGAGAAGACTCTACTAATTGTATCTCAAGAGAAAGTTACCATTTGAGCTTGGTCGCGAATTTTTGTGAAAGAATTCTGCGCTGCAGAACAAGTCAGGAGTTCTGTACGACTAAGAACCGTCAAATATTCCTGTAGCTTTGTATACACTTCCGCCTCCAGGTTCTAGTTACAGCAATTAATTGATGAAATTACTTTCATGTACCTTGGAGAGGAAAGTAGAGAAAAGGATGCTCAAAGAAAAGAGAACAATCGGTGAAATCAACTTACCCGCAGGGTTCCATCTAAGTCTACATTGTAATAGCGATCTTGATGGGAATTAGCAATTGCCAAGGCTATCAAGTATTCATTCCGGGCTCCTGTTGATTTTTCCTCGCACACTTCCTTCTTCGACGAAACCTGTTCAATTAATTCCACTTGAAAATTTTGCATGAGAGTCTTCCAAGCTAAATTCAGGCATGCACATCATCTACACTCTACAATACTTAACGAATTAAAGTGTTTCAACAGCTTCTTACAAAAGAAACTCAGTATGATTCTTGTTACGTATTTGATACATAAGTGTGAGAGATATTAAGGAAACACACAAATACAGGTACAATTTTAAAGGATTAGCTTTACAGAAATCATAAAATCAAACATCTCTTTTAGTCATGCACACAAGTGACACACCAAATATACAAGTATTCTTTATCAAAATGTGTTAAGTACTTTTTGTAGCAGTTCTTCTTTCCCCTTTCCTCCTCTCTGTCATTTAAATTCACTCATTACAAACATTCATCCTCTCGCAGGTCACAGTAAGTGTACAATCAATCAATAAGACAGCATTATCATTATCATTGCATTAAAAGGTCACACACTTTCACATCATCACATATAACCATAATGCCAATGATAACATAGTCGTCACAATGTATCAATACACAGAATATTTTACATGTTCACCTCACCTTCACACTTTCTCTCTTCAGGGCAGTTAGTGTCGAGAAAATCGATCCTTTCTTTTTCTTCAACCTGTCAAAACAGTCAAATATGTTCCAGTTATTATAACACACTTGTACTTGTCGAATAACTGGTACATAAATGATGGCTAAAAAGGCAAGCGATACTCAAAAGAAATCGAGTCAATCAAAAAGTGTTCCTGATACACAGATAGAGACTCTAGAGAAACCACTTTCCCAGGTAAGTGCATGCTAATAATAACACTGCTGTACATTAGGACTCAATAGAATCTCACTTTTCCTCGACATCTCGAGCCTTGTCTCTCACGTCATGGGCAAGATGCTCTTCCTCAAAGTACAATTTCTTATTTCTATCCAACTCTGCCACGCTGTATTGAACTTCCTTTTGTACCACTTGCAACTGGTCCAGGTATTTCTTGCATCCTGACAGCTTTACTTGACGAATCGCCTTGCAGTCGTCCGTAATTTGCTGTTGAAACACTTCCACTGCAGCTAGTCTCGCTTTGGCTAGTTTCTCATTTTCTTCCAAAACTGTTCTCCATACATTCCACACGTTCCTTTATGACAATATGTGTATTACTTACTTACAGGTATGATTTAAAGGAACCCGTTTAGTCAAGCGTCTCATGTTAACCCAGATATACTTTAGATGGTAAACAATCTAATCACGGTTGACAACTCACCATTGCTCTTCTCCATCTTCATCTCGTAAGTCGGGTATAGAAGGGATCTTTTTGTTAAGGTATGCGTTCGATATCTTTAGCAGAGCCTGGGAATTTAAAAGTTACACTGGATTGTTACGGATTCGATTCTATTTATTTCCACCTGCCAGTTACTTCAACTTACATCAGCATAACTCTTTTCTATCGCTGAGCGCTGCTTGGTGAAACTTCTACAATTGTCATACAAAACAGAAACAACTTATTTATTAAGGTGAGTGGCTATAAGAGTCTATATATAGTTATGTGCAGGTCTTTGAGTGGCAGCATAGTTGGTGAGAACAGAAGCAATTGCTTTAATTATTCATTGATCAATGAGTTCTTTCATTCCTTTCAAGAGAAACTGAATATGTTCCTCCATAGTTTCTTTTTATACTAATTTAAGCCAATTTGTTGACTCCTCAAAATCTATTCACAATAAACTCAAGCAAAATGTTCACTCTGTCATGAATTCTCAAGAGAAACGAGGAACCTCTCAATTCATAGGATGACACTCACCTAATGTCTTCTAGCAAATCACATTCGTGTTGGTTCTTCGCTTGGAGTCGAGCAATTTGTTCAGTATGAACGTGTTTCAATGTCTTCAGATACGGACCCTAAAATACCAAAAGGAGTTAAACGCGAAACTAATAATTCATGTCAACTCAAGACACACAACACACACATTTGCATGATGTATACACACATATACGTATTTCTGGATATTTCGCCCATGCACTTTGGCAGTTGGACAGTTTATCAATACATGTTGTACGACTACAGATTTCATAAATTTCTAATGTAATCATTACCAAGCGTATATTCTATTAATAAGTACGTTAAATACATTCAAGTGGCAGCACAAAAAGGGTTTTGATGTCTTTGACAGTCACAGTAATGACGTAGGGGGTTAAAATCTCAATAGACAGCAATAAACTACAAATAACTTCGTATTTCGTATATTTTATACACCGTGCAAAGTCATCAGCTTATATGGTTTACGAAAGTCTAGAGGACTCTACGAAAAACATATTACATCAGATGTACACATCACATTCATAGGGAGATTACAAGATTACGGTCAATAGTGTAAGCTATATTGATTCTCATGTCTGTACAACAGGATCATCGTGAATCATCTAATCCCTCAAAGTAACCAGCGTACTATTATGTCTCATGGACATACAGAAAAGCTATCCAAACTATACTGTGGACTGTGTGGTACTAATAAGCTCTTCCTCTGCGGTTTTAGATTAATGTGCTTGTATAACATTTCCATTTGCTTATGTAAAAGATGATATGAAATACTCCAGAAGTTTAAAAGTCTCACCTTTCTCATAGGCGGAGGCTGCATCTTCAGGAAGTTAGTGAGATTGGCAGTTGATGGAACACGTTAGTTACAATAATTATTCCTCTCGCAGAGTCAGAAGGGACTTACAATTGAATGAAACAACGTGAAAGTTTACGAATGAAACGTGGACATAACAATAAGAACGCACAGGTGAAGGATTACAAGTAATAGATAGTTTTGGAACGGAAAAGAGATTCAATTTGAAATCTTGTGAGTCTTGTGAGATTCCAAGAGATTCCAAGGAGAGGTAAGTGGAAGAACTGACAGCGTTTTGAATGAGAAAACTTGTTTAAATAACGTGTGTTTTTCCCTGAGATTAACTTTCCACTTGCGAATTGTCAGACAAAATGCAGAAACACCCCTCTGCCTTGAGTGGGTAAGGCTGAAGTAAAGCAATAGGAGTAGTATTCTCAGTCAGTACCCATGTTTTTGGAGTATTGATCTAGTGTCCGGCTCAACTTCACTTATTTAACTTCACCCTATATATGCCCTGCTATATCAATGCAAAAACACCCAACCCTGCCCGATTTCGGGTACGTTATCCGATGTATCCTCTGCTGGGTAAAAAGTACGCATGAGTTCCAGGGACACCCTTCCCAACTCTCCCCAGCCCTTCTCCTCCTGTGAAAGCTACCAACAAAGGCACGCACGTGAAAGTCTCCACATATTGACTACGGTTTCTACGCTTCAGCTCTCTTCCAAATCTTATCTGCCATTGTCCCTTAATCATTATGACTCATAGTAATATATATATCACTGTTAAAGAACTTGCGAAAGTGTTCTTGCTTCAATTCTGACCTGTTTTGTACTGCAAAAGCGCGTACTACTGGGAATGCAAAGCGCTCAACAAAACATTCAACTCTTTTGTTAATTCCACAAAGTACAACATACCTATTATTCATAAACTAGACAAATACATATAGAAATCTGAGTCATTGCACATTGCTACACATTCATTTTAAAGCGCTTTTATTCCAGACCATTTTTTAATTAAACCAGGACACAAGACTACTTCGATTCACCTCGAACTTATTTCTCATGTCTCCTTGTCACAAGTAATTAGATACAAAAGCTTTCATGTATTCAGCACTGACCAGCAGTATTACTCATGGAGAATTTCAGATGAGATAGTGAATGCATCTTATATGGAAACATTTAATGTAAATGAGAAGAACTATTAGGTGTGTGAAATGACTGATGATAGATTCATAGAGTGCATAACACTTGAGTGAAGGGCAGTGAGGGAGGAAAGTGAGGAAAGGTGAGGAGAAAGCAGCGGGTTGTATGAGAAACCACTCGTCTCTCTGTGTTGTGTGGAGGGAGTCTTGTCCTCGTCGTGCTCCTGTCTTCTCTCCTCCTACGCCGACAAGTCAACACAGCACTTGCTTGACCTTTGACACGACCACACTACATCAACAACCACATTGATAATCTAGTCCCCAGCCTCCACCATTTAACAGGATTATATATTTTGACTTATTTTAATATCCGCTAGAAGATGGATAAATTAGGAGAGTCTTTCAAAGAACTGAAGAAGGTGGTGCGCGGTATCCAGACTCAGTATGTCCAGTGGGTGTTGAAGAATCCATCCAAGTCCTCCGACTTGGAGTCATCCATCAAGCTTATGAGCTATTTGCTCCATGGGAAGTTGAAAAAGTCTTCTGTGTTGCTGCCGGAACTTATCTACTGCTCGGCAAATGTTTTAGGATTCTTCCATGATTACTTGATAAGGAAGCACGACAAGGAGGTAGCAGGGGGATTAAGTAATTCTCGGAATGGAGATGGACGTAATCATATGAGAGGAGGAGCACTTAATGGCCCTTCGACTTCTGCGGAGCAAGTGGTGAGGCACAGGGAGGCTAAGGAAACGCAAATCTTGTGGATCAAGTCTGCCCTTACCATTATTGATTACATGGAAGTCTTTCTTGAAGTCAGTGCGAGACATTTGTGGGGAGATTTTGGCCGTTGGGTGGTTATCATTACTATTCAAGCGATCAAGTAAGACCTTCAGTAATGATGTTCATGGAAGAATGAGGGATTAATGACTTTTGAATCTGATTACAGGACCGGACTGAGAGCTACTCTTTTATTCCATTATAAAGTTGGGATGGTTGGATCATCCACAGTTCAGCAGAGGTATAGACTTAAAACAAGAGCTCAATCGGGAAGGTCTGCTTCAGTGCCCAATCCAAATGTGGTGTTTGTACTTAAACATTCTGGAAGACCTATTAGGAAGGTTCAATATGGTAAGAAAATGGAATAATGTCGGTTATTAATTCATAAGATGATCCTTACTATATCATTTGTGTGTTGCTCTCAGCTCCTCCAATTGATTCGAGAGATTGGGATGCTCCGTGTTCGCCAGAAGACGTTTATGTTCCTCAAGAACTAACTCGAAGTAGCATGATTGCCGAAGTCCTTCACCTGATGAGACCGCTCACCCACATCGCATCCATGGGAATCTTCGGCAGTAATTCGTGGAAACCTTGGTTGCTCAGCTTGTCAATGGATTTAACTAGTTTACACCTTCACAGTCGTCTGGCAAGAATGAGCAAAAAGGATAAAGCTGAACTCACCCGACGGACATACGCCCTGTGCTACTATTTGCTTCGATCTCCATTTTACGATTCGTACACCAAGCGGAGACTCCTGGGAATGTTGAATTCATTTGCAGATAAAATACCCATCATCGGAAATATTTGTGGAGTTCTAGCTCAGGCTATACCAGAATGGCAAAAGACGTATTCCTACATGTGGACAGATTATTGAATGTCCGTTTACTGAAGCATTTGTTACGAGTCCGATCATTTACCTTTATCTTTACCATTTTTGTTACCTTATGTCAATTCAATACGCTTCAGTTGCTGATACAAATGTGTAAACGCAGTGTCATTATGTTAACACAAACCGATTTTTATCAATGCAAAACAATGCTTGTCAATATAGTTGTAAATTTTCCAATAAAACGCGACTGTACCAAAGCAAGTTTGATTTCAGCACATTTTTTATTTTGCACCATCTGAATTACAGTAAAAACAGTAGTAGCTGGAAATAAAGGAAGACACTTCCATGAGTAACATTATTCTTGTGTAAGCACGCCCAGTCGATATATATGATATTGTGAGTTTCGTGTGAAATCTTATAACTTACACATCATGAACCATAGCTGTTGAATTTATGTGAAAGAAACAATTACATATTTAAATACACACAAAATTAAGAGTTTCACAAAAATTTACAAAGTAAAAGAGATGGTCGGTTGAGTTTTGAGCTCACAGTCAATTGAAATGGTGGAATAATACGAAGACCCTGATATTTTGTTATTTTGATTACAATTCTGATGATGCAGCTTTTGCTGTACTTTGTAGGTTAAATTTTACCATCAAAGTTCGACGATACATTCCTTGACTAGTTTAAATGCAGAAAATTCCTAAGAGCTAAATGAATTCAACTCAATATCGGAAAATATTTATAGGTGAAGTTCTCCGTAATAGCGCAGTAAATACAAATTTTCTTGTAGTTGAGTGTAGCGAAGAGCGTAGACCGAAGCGAAATGCATGGAATAGTAGAAGTGTGAAGAGAGTTGTCGCTCCAAATTATTATGGAGCATCTTCAGGAGGAAGAGCTGGATCAGGATAAGGCTCATGTAAGTTCATCCTTAGTTGAGGAGACCCTGGAGGATTCATGTGAACATTTGGCTGATGACCGTGCAATTCTAGCATTCCGACTCCACCACCACCCCCCAAATTGTTTCTTCCAGGATCCATGTTCAGGTTAACATGTCCCATTGCATCTGCAAGAGGATGAACCTCAATTGGATTCATCATTCCGCCGATTGGTTGATCCAGTGCCGGATCTGCAGTTGCCTCAGCCAAATTTGTTACTGATTTTGATTTCACACACTGCAAAAAAATCAGCATTTATTTCTTTGCTTTGGACATGTACCAATATAAACTACAGAACTATACATACTTGAAAGTCAACGTGTCGACTTTTAGCTTCCTCTTTTTCCCATGACATTCGAATGAAGGGACGTTGCACGTAGTTATAAATTACTTCAGCACGACCACCAGGTCGTTTTTTGATCTGAAAGTTCACCCACATAAGTTATTCCTGCTTGAGCAAACATCAAACAAAACTATCACAGAAAATCACTTTAATATTTTTTCCAACCTTTTCTTTGTACGTAGGATACCCCTCAATCCCAAGACGGATTTTTTTCAGTCCTCGTTCCTTCAGAACTTGCTTCGCGACATCTCGATTCTCGATATATTTGAAAAATCTATATAATGCGGTGCTATTCACAGCTGAAATAATAAGTTCAATAATTAGACTCAGGCACACTGATTTAACACTGAGTTAGAAAACTTACTCTGTGAATACTCTTCTCCCATTTGTGGAGGATATTCCTCATCCCAGTCGACAGTATCATCATCCAAGAGCACTACAATGTGACATTCGCGGTCACCCCTCTCGGCGGAGTTGACCATAAGTGGCAAAATAAGTTTTTCAAGAAATGCCTCAAACTGATGACGGGCTCCCTCATTAGAAAGTTCATGAAGAAGGCCTCCTGTCAAAATTGAAAAACTGTCTAATTACCCTCTTCAAAAGCTACACGCTGGTTTAGTAGAAAATATTGCTTACTCAAGTTTTGGCATTTAATCGTACTGGCATCAAAGGGAATAAGTAAATAATCACAAGCTTCGCGGAGCTCTTGAACACTAACTGTTGGAGGGCATCTAATTACTCCACCTCGATAGTACTCGAGTATTGCACGAAACACGGTGGCAGAAAGACCTTCTGCAACAATGTATTCTCCCCGCTCATTCGGATGAACGAATTCCATCCCTGAGCTGAACATTCTACAAATCGTCAAATATTCCAAATTAATTACAACTCAAAACCTATCGGAACAAGGTAATAAACATTAAACCCACCTTCCCATCATTGTGTTAGGGAACTGAGTGAAAATAGTCGGATCCACAACAAAGCGAGTGTTATCTACAACTAGAGTGATGCGATCCTCTGCGAAAAAACTGGAAATATTAGTATTGACCCCAGCACCAGAACTGTCTCCGTGGGGCCCTCGTGATATGGTTTGACCACCTCTAGGTCTATTATCCATCCTTGGACTTCAATCACACAAAAACAGTTGTTAGTACACAACGTAATTTAAATTCTGTCACCCATCCAACCAAATACTTACTTGCTGCGAACATTAGTCTGATGCTTAGGAGAGTGTCTGGGAGGGTTCGAAGATGTGGTAATACCCATAGTCTGCCCTGGCTTCATTTCAATACTACTTGAGGGACTGTTTGGTGTGGAAGTATTGTTTCCACTACTCGCTGTCATACTAGACTTCTGTACCAAACAAGGTTTCGGTTTTGAACTATTCGCATAGCTACAACCAACACACAAATTAATTTCCACGAATCAACTAATTACTAAAACCCTCCCAATCCTCCTCACCTTAAACGAGACTTAAACACACGTCTTCTCCTTTCATCTACGTCGTGATAATCTTCGGTGTCTGAACTGCTGTCTCTCTCATATGATGCTCCAGTCCGATCCTTACTCGAAGCCATATCTTCTTAATACCCACCTGAAATTAAACTCCCCTCAATAAATATCCTCACTCCCCCATATAAGCACACCAACTAATTAAACTCACACGTTCACCGCGATTATTAATTCCCCGTCCAATTTTCATTTAAATCTTCGATAAGCCAAGAAGTACTTCCGGGTAAATGAATAAACTCTACACAACCACCAACGACGACCCAACTGTTGACACCCCACTACGATGGAAACTCAGTGCATATTTCACAAAGATATGTAACTCTCCGTATTTCGCAGTATTTCAAACCAAAGGCCTCTAACTTGCAAATCACACACAGAGTCATTAGTACGTATAAATTTACAAAATCATCACACACACTCACACACACACACCTTTGACTTCACTTGTTCCACTTATTGGAATTCGTCTGAGGAATTCCGTTCTTCCTCGTTGCAAGATACGCACTGAGAGCACGACAGGACCGGTAGTCACTCACCTCACCTGTTCCCCCCACATAATAGCTGTATTCTCCCGCCCCCAGAGGTTTACTCGCCCCTGCTCAGCATGACCGTGTGTGATGGTAGTGTGGTGGTCCCACATTGTTATTACTGGGATAGACTCGATAGACCCACACGGATCAACGCAGCCATTTCATTCAGGTACAACGTCCTGTATTGAGCAATAGCAACCATTCAACTTGGGCTCTCTCTCAGTAATATACATGTACATTCACTACGCTATACTACACCTACCTCGATACCAGAACGACTTAGAAAACAGCGACGTATGGTGGGTACACTTGTGTTCAGTTGTTCTACCGATTCGAATATTTAAAGTTACCCGTAATTTCCCGCGCGCCTTGTGTATTCGAGTTTTGACTCTTGAGTGACCGTGGAAGTGTCATGGAAGGGAGTAGAGGACTTTTCGACGGTCGACAGGTCTGAAGGGCTACTGCGCTGCACGTGGTAAGTTCGGCAACACCTTGTGCTGAGTGCCTAACCTTCTTGTGTAAGTTGCTCGGAGAAAAACCACAGATACTCGGTGGTGGTGTGTCCTCATTTCGTGTGAGGCAGGAGGAGGTCTTCATTCATTGAGTTCGCCCTGTTGTCTAAGGTTTCACTGGCTCTCAGTGAAGTCTCCCAGCAGTGGCTGTCCCTGCAACTGCATTTAATTATTTCTCCCACAATTAAACATTTTTATTCTTTAGGCAGTCACCCTGCCTATCATCTTCACTCTCCTCTTACCCAATGTGACTTTTCTATAAAGACTATTCGACTTTAAATCGGTCATCTTTCAGTGCTCTTGTGAATTTATATACTATCATCCATATGGCTTGTCTTTAAGGAAAGTCGCACAAGAAGTGTCAGCTTCATGACGAGGTGCACTCCACACATCGGATCTCTGTGAAAGGGCCACAACAGGGTCAGTCTACATTTACTTTTTATTTGTTGTTATCTTATACAGAGAATCTACCTGAGATTTCCTACTCAGTCATTGATTATTTTATTCTCAGTGAGGAGTAGGCAGTGTGTGTGGGCTTGCTCAGGGTCTGTCTTTGGAACTTTGAAGAGTTCATTCATTAATTCAAACATTTCTTGAATTGAAATGGACAGGCTGGTGGTTATATAAAACGGTATGGGGACGTGAATTGCGCGTTGTTGTTGAAACCTTGCAAAATCAAAGAGTTAGATAAAAATCAGCGTAACCGGATAGAAGCACTAAATATTTAAACATTTACGAAAAATGGAATTCAAATTGGGATTTTGCACTTCAGCTGAGTGATCCATTCAATCGCTGCATCTATCGACTCGTTATTGGGGTTATTTTGCAATTTGATCAGTTGCGATTTGCACACAGGCACTTTTACGATATCACTTATAGAGCGTAGTTAAGCGACATCAATTCCTGACGGAACCTACGGTCCTACGGGTACAAATCACGTGTATATTATTGTTGTGTACTTTATAGCTCAAACCGGAGACTTTAACTCGTTTAGTAGCTGTAATATTCAAAAGGAAACCCTTTAAGAGTAGGAGCCACTGGAATAAGGAATCAAACTTACCAGTTGTATTTCCAAGTTCTTTTGAAATTGAATGTGAAGCAATCGTATTTAATTTGAATACATAGATCGGTGCATGATACGTAGGTGATAAGTTCAGAGAGGTTTTCCTTATGTAACAATACACATAATATGTATCTATTGCTAAACCAATCTTAACGCTAGTTAAATAGTTTTTTTAATAGTTCATAGACTGAATGTTCAAGTAGCTCTGTTGCATGTAGATGTTGTGTGTGTATGTGTATCGACGTATGTACAAAACGTTGAAATTGGTTTGACTTATTACAGGGCGAGAATGTCATGTTCCTCTCGCCGTCCTCAGTCGGATCCAGTGGAGGTGTTTTTCATCAATCGGTATCCTCGGGAAGCGGCGGCGTCAAGAGCATCAATCTATCTTCAGCGTCCTTTCAAAGTCACCATCACCACAACTATCCCCTCCCTGCACCGGCACACTCCTCAAAGAAGAGGAAGATCGAACACACTGTGAGTTTGTCCCTCAAACAGAATACACCGCGTCGTGTCCTCTTCCCTTCTTTGTTTAATTTTCCCGAGTTTGGTCACATAGATCGTGGACTGCGTGAGTGCTGTTGCGGACAGTAGCAGTGGAGGCAATTGCTGGGTCGGAGAATTCGGTCAAGGTAGACATCATCTGTGTGATGTGCCAGAGAGAGGGGTCTCGCCCCAGCCCCCTGCAGCGCATATCCAGTCGTCATCCAACAATATTAAAGTGATTCACGAGTCATCCGCATCTTCTAATTATCATCGTTGTAGCAGAAAGGTGTGCAGACTTTTTTGAGCACGTGGAGTTGAACAAGCGTTATAATTATTGTTGTTGTGATGCCTCTGAAATTGCAGCGTAAGTGCGTAGACGCGGAAAACAGCTTGGGTGGGAATGGTATTGCTGACGGTGGTGCAGGCGGAGCTGTCCTCTCGGGTAATTGTAATACAGCCACCACCACGGCGGTGCAAAGTAAAGCGGCCATTGGGGTCAGTAGCGGCGGCGGAGATGGAGATTACCAATTGGTACAGCATGAGGTTCTATTTTCCATGACTACACAGACCCATTATGAGGTCTTGGAGTTTCTTGGACGTGGAACCTTTGGCCAGGTAAGGATTTTTTAAAGTGATATTGCTATTGTAGTGTGTCTGCTGGATCTTTTATGCTTGTCTGAGTGATTAAGAAAACATTATTTTGTAGGTTGTCAAATGCTGGAAGAAAGGCACAAATGAAATCGTTGCCATCAAGATTCTAAAGAACCATCCATCTTATGCCCGGCAAGGCCAAATTGAAGTAAGTGTTTTAACTTTCAATGCTATAGACACATTTAGGTGCATAATTCTCAAAGGATCGCTTGTACGTAATTATTCATGGACTAATGCTTAACATTGTTTGTAATTCAAAGGTTAGCATTCTTTCTCGACTCAGTCAAGAAAATGCCGACGAATTCAATTTTGTTCGAGCGTATGAGTGTTTCCACCATCGCAACCACACCTGCTTGGTGTTTGAGATGCTGGAACAGAATCTTTATGATTTCTTGAAGCAGAACAAATTCTCTCCTCTCCCACTGAAGTATATTCGACCTATATTACAACAAGTCTTAACAGCGTTGCTGAAGTTGAAGGTAGGTGCTGTCTGCGGCGGAGACAACTTCCGGTTGTTTCACTAAATTATCTGCTTGTTGTTTCTAGCAACTTGGCTTGATTCATGCTGACCTTAAGCCGGAAAACATCATGTTGGTTGATCCAACGAGACAACCATACCGTGTTAAAGTTATTGACTTTGGTTCTGCTTCTCATGTCTCTAAAGCAGTCTGCAACACATACTTGCAATCGCGATATTATCGCGCGCCGGAAATCATTCTAGGTAAGTTGTAGATTCAGTCAAGAGGTTTATTCTTATTTTGGCACGTCTAAAAATCATTTCTGTATCCTTAGGACTGCCATTTTGCGAGGCTATAGATATGTGGTCTCTCGGCTGCGTTGTCGCTGAGCTATTTCTTGGATGGCCTCTGTATCCTGGTTCATCAGAATATGATCAAATCAGATACATCAGCCAGACTCAAGGCTTACCTACGGAACATATGCTAAATTCAGCTTCGAAAACGACCAAGTTTTTCTATCGGGATCTTGACAGCACCTATCCGTTTTGGCGACTAAAGGTATGTGATCATAGTGTTTTTAAATGTAGGATACGAAAGGTATCGAGCACAGGTCATATCATTGCTGTGTTACTGTGATTGACGCAGACTCCTGAAGAGCATGAAGCAGAAACGGGGATTAAATCCAAAGAAGCAAGGAAATATATATTTAATTGCGTGGATGACATTGGTCAAGTCAATGTACCAACGGACTTAGAGGGAGGGGAGCTGTTAGCCGAAAAAGCCGATCGACGAGAATTTATTGACCTCTTGAAACGCATGTTAACTATGGACCAGGTGAATACTTATTTTCAGCTATGCTATGTCATTAGTTGCTTTACTTTACGAATTCCAGTTCATATAACTCTTACAGTCGTTTTAAATAATTCATAACATTTGGAAATATTTTTAGGAGCGTCGGATTACCCCCGGAGAGGCTCTGAATCATTCCTTTGTGACGTTAGCTCACCTTGCTGAGTACGCTCACTGTTCGAATGTGAAGGCAAGTGTCCAAATGATGGAGGTGTGCCGCAGAGGTGGATCATCGTTCGTCTCTGCCTCCAATCAAGGTCCATCAGCGTCATTAGTCGCTAATCTGGTTCCATCTTCAGCTGCTAATGTAACACTGGCATTTCCACCGGGTTTGGCCAATCAGGTATTGAAGTTGTTTATACAGGTTATTAAGGTATAAGATACTTTAATTACAACTAATCATCCGTTCTGTGTAGTACCATCTCTACGGAAGAACCAATCATCGACAGTACGCATCACATAACACAAGGGGTGATTTTCCACCGCAGTTGGTCCCTCCAATACTGTGCCCACCTTATCAGGTATGTCTTCCATATTCGCCTTCAGACATCTATTCATATTGATCGCGATCGACAATTTACCGAGTTTTTTGTCTGTAAGGTTGCGGCTGCTGCTCAGCAACAGTATGTTCCAGTGTCTATGGTTGACCAAGCCAGTAGGCAAATGCTTGTAACTGGAGTACAGACATCGTGGGCAGGAGGTCGACAAGTAGCAGTAATTCCTTCTTCGTGGCATGGCCCACACCCACCTGCCCCGCCATTGCAGCAGCCTCTGATACCTGAGTCTGCTGAGTGGGGCAGGCCCCTTATCGTAGACTCGGCGATTTTGCAAATGAACAATAGTTATCGGGTAAGCTCAATCAATCAATCACATCAGGTCAATCAAAACTGCTATTAGGTCCAACCGTCCAACAAGAGTAGATAAATCTGAATACACATTCTAATACTCAATTGTTCTTGTAGGACCAAAGGCATGTTTTTCCTGTCGAGCTGGCAGACATGTATGATCCTCCTGGGCTGGTAGAAGGACCATGGGGCAAAAGAAACGGTGGCCTTGGTGTTGGCGTTTCTTCAGCAGCATCAGCTTCGTTGAAGCAGTCACACATGGTTTTAACTGGAGGGCCCTCACAACATCCTGTTCAGCCTCCCATTGCCCATCAAACATCTACCTATTCAACACTTACCTATGGAGGCGGCGCTGGCGCTGGAAGCAGTAATGGTGTGAATAACAGACATAGAAACAATGTAATTGGGAATTCTATCCCAGCGCACTCGAAAGTTCATCATTACGCTACGATTCCAAATCATCTTCATTTTGACGGAGTGAAGAAAGAAAATATCAACCAGTTGAGTCCAGTGAAGAAGCGTGTGAAGGAAAGCAGTCCACAAGGCCAGCACGGTAAGTATTTATTTTGTCACATCCGCTTGAATGATCCTGATGTAAATTTTGAGGTTGAGTATTGAATCCGTAGGAGGCTGGAATAACAATCACCCAGCACATTCATCTTCTCGGCATAATAATCATTATGCAAACAATCAACCAAAGATAGAAATTACTGCTGCTCCTAATTATAACCATGGAGGTCATGGGCAAGGCAACGAAACTAATGGCCAGGCTAAGAACAACGGATCGGAACACATGTCATCATCCAGTTCCAACCAAAATGGTCGTAACGGTAGCTTACGACAGCCAACAATTACTATTCGAGATACGCCATCTCCTGCTGTATCAGTTATTACCATTTCAGACAGCGATGATGAGAGCGGCAGGTGAGTATACACACTTTTAAGGTGTCACACTGAAATTACTGGGAGCTGGGGGGCAAGAAGTACATTTAAATATTTCGATTTTTAGTTGCAGGGACCGATCTTGCACTTCATGTGCGAATTCAAAAATTCCTCAGTGCTCCCTTGGATCCCAGTGCCCATCAGTCTTGGCTATAACTCCATTAGAAGATCAGATTTATAGAAGGTACGATGAATTTGTAATACTTATTCTGAAGTTTATGTGGTTTTCTTGCGTAACCTGGCTAAATATGTATTATCAATTATACAGTAATAACAGTCGTCAGTCTGTAAGATCGCAAAATAATCGGCGGCGCAACGTGGTATCTTGCGTAACAGTTGGAGACAGTGACGAAGAGCACAAAAGTCCTATGAAAAACCGAAACAGTATTCACCATGGTTTTCAAAATCACAATGTTTCAGCACATTGTTCCAATAGCAACACTTCAAATCAAAATGGTGAACACCATTCACATCAAAACGAAGGACACGGGCATACTACCAATGGTCAGCACGCCGTCAATATGCAGGGCAATGCCAGTAATAATCAGCATCATAACAACAACAATAGTAACAGTAATAAGAACAACAGCAACAACAACTTGCTACGCGATGTAAAGCCAGAACTGGTAACATCTTATGCCTCGCAGAAGAAGAGACTGTTGGCGAAAGCCCAGTCAGAGTGTTTAATTGGAATGAAACAAGAACCGGGATTGAGCAATGAAAATGGAAGCATACACAATCATTTCGACAATGGGACTCCGAAATCTTCTAAAGGATGTCCACCGAGGTACGCATAAATTTCTAACAAAGTGAAATAATGTGATTACTTGACGTGGTTATTCATTACAGCGATTTCTACCATCATCCAAATATCCAACTTGGTTCCTCGGGAAATGGTAATATTATGGCCAACGGTAACTGTGGGTCTTCGTCATCGTCCAGCATGCAAAACAACCTTGGAAACGTTGACTATCATGTACACTTACATGGAGCTCATCTGCCACCGCCAGCGCATAGGAATGATAACTTGAACAACGCTGATATTATGTCGCATGCTCACCTTTTGCGAGAGGCTCATAACCAAAATTTGAAGTACTCTACTGGTTGGCCCTCGTATAGACAAGATATTAGGTATTGAAAAATTCTTCCTGCCTTCCGGTGATAGTTTAATAGTGGATACACTTTATAATAATTGTTGTATTCACCCATTATTAGCTACAGTGGAGGAGGCCGACGAGTCACTCCACCAACTCCGAGACAATTACTTATACAAGGACGAGGCATGTCACCTCACCCTCCTCCAGCTCCTGCTCCAACACTTTATGCCACTCCGGCTCAGGACATGTTCCGTAGAACCACCCACGGTATGATGCTATTTTATTAATGCTTCGTACTTAGAACTACTTAGTAGCTAGTACAACAATGGCTTGGCTCATTTTTAACTTTTTTTTTGAAAATCGTTGCAGGTGGTGGAAGCACTGTGTATGTAACTGGAAATCAGCCAGCTGCGCCGTCATATCAGCTAAACCCATTCACCCCAGGGTACGCTTATAAATAACTACGAGTACTGGTCGATTGATTTTATTAATCATGTGAGTTAATTAATTTAATTGGTGTGTACAGGGCTTTACCACCCCCTGCTCATCATGGAAGTGCGAGATCTCAGTTACAGCTAGCTGCAGCCGCAGCTCATGCATCTCATCACTCCCAACACGCGCATACCTTACCTCCTCCCGCACATTTGCCGACAGTCTACCCACCTATGGCGATGGCATTTGGACCCTTAAGTCCTTCGAAGCCTACTTATCAGCCATTGTGGTTTGCCGAATAATAGAAGGCCATTCTAAGCTGCAAAAACTGTTTGCTGTGAGCTTGGCTTAAAGAAAACAAGTTGAAATGGTGAAGTCTTGACTTGATTATGTAGTGTTGTTTGAAATGATCAGTCGGATAAGCTCACAACAAGTGTCCATGCTACCAATCTATTATGAAACGATTCAACTGTGGAGAATATTATATTATGTCGTGTGCATGGGGAGGTGTCAGGTATCCTTTGATTGAAATCAATTATGTTGTTAGTCGTATACAGTGTTACGCCAATAATTTATTTAAAGTAAGTCGCATTGCGTTCGGTATGTAAAGTTATAGTGTAGGCAGCGTATATATTATACTCAGTCTGCGATTGATTTTCCGTGGTCGTAGCATCACTTTGTTTTGTGTCTCATACTCGTCGTGAAGTATAAGCATGAAGTACAGTACGGTTACCCTCATTTGTGGCTGATTAGCAAGGGTTTTGGATATCATAATTTGGCCAACGAGGTCAGTAACATAAACAAATATGATATATAAATCAGGGAGTGTAAGATAATAGCTCATTGTGGACTGTTCTGGTAACAAGAATATTAGTATTGATTTGTTAGTGTTTTATATCATGTGAAAAGCATGCATACTTTCCAATTCTTCAGAAAGCTTCACTCCGATATCGTGTGCAATCAACAAGCTAGTGTGTGTTATGCATGTTAAGTGCGACTAACGGTTGTAAATGTAGAATCTGCACTTTGATCAAAGTATTCCAGTTCAAAAGTCAATACGGGAAAAATGAGGCTACAAATTTGTGTGAATATTTGAGTACCTTGGGGTATGACTTCAGAACTAACAAAGTTTAACGTCTTAGTAATAAACTTCAGATTAGTTGTTGTAGCGTTGAAGTACCAGATTTCTCTAATTATTCACACTTTACAGAACATATCTGACAAGTATGATTTTTCTATTGTTACTACAATCTACAATGGAGTAGTGTGACTAGATGTGTAGAAAATAGTATATCAGCTTAGGAAGTCATTGCAGAGCCAACACTTTTCAGAGTTTAGGCTCGCAGAATAAGAAGCGACGTAGCTTGCTGCTTGAGCAGACTCTACAGGTGCCCCAATATTAACAGGTTGACATTTGCATCCTGAAGGCAACTTACGTAGAATTTCCTAGTTGAATCACTGCATTTATTAAAATGCCGTTCGAAGGCATTATAAGTATTACTTTTCACGATACACTTTAGCGACGTGTTGATGTATTCGTTTATTTCTGTAAATAGTCGAAAGAATTGTACATAGAAAAACTATCATGTTTAATAGACTATTTTATCATATGACTTCCATCAGGGTAGGCTAATCCTAGACGAATTTCTGGGATTGTGAAATGACTAATAGAATATGAAGCTGAAACCATTCTTCTACAAATGAGTATAGGTGTGTCCTTATATAGCCCAGAAATCGTTTATACGCTGTGAGTGCTACGTTCATCTATTAACTAATAGAACATGTAAATTGCAGACTTCTAAATCAATGTTGTACTAACTAGCTCAGACTGAATATGGTATAAGTTGCAAAGCGTGTCGTGTGTTTTCGCTTAAAGTACATTTTCAATATAATTCAACTCACTATTTGTGTAACTGTCAATATTTTGAAACCGCAGTCGACGCGTTAAAACCCTAAAAACGCCCTGCCTCTTAGGCTTATACGATTATTACGTTTTCGGATCTGATTTCAATGAGACAAAAAGTACTGCTTTTGAGGTCTGAGTGATGATTAATTCCGTAGTTGTTTGCGCTGATAAGTTTTTTTAACCCGTTTTTAATCGCACTACAGTCGTACAGATATAATATTAAAGTGTTTAACTTTCCCCTAGTAAAACACTACTGCTTGGAATAGAAGCAATAGCTATTCACTTTTATTACGATTAGGTTTATTCCTCTAAAGTAAACGTGGCTTATACGCCTCGTGGACTTAAGATGGTAAAACTGCTGTAGAACTGTAAATATTTGTTTCCAACTTTAGAACTGTTCAGTTTTTTGAAGACGTCACACATGATATTTGTTTCAGCGCTGAAGAGCAACAGATAAACGATGAAGTATAAAAAATATTAAGTACACCACAACTACCTATCACTAAGACTAAAATGTAGTAGAATTCATAGAAGATATTTTTATTGCAATAGCTGAATTACAGTCCAATTAAAGAGTCAAGTAGTGTTGCAGTGATAAAATTTCGTAGCCGATTTAAGTGATTTTCACTGTATGGGAGACAACGTAGTGTGAAAAAGTAGTGTTGAAAGCTCTTAACGATGCAAGAATTTCTCTTTCTTCACTGTGAAACTCGTCCACTGTTAATAAGTATATTGTCTAATAATACTACTGTCAATGAACACTTATAAAAATAGACTTTCTTGAGAACATGAACTGCTGGGTGAAGAAGAATTTGTGTAGTGTTATATACAATCATAATATAAACATCTTTATGTACTTCTCCAATTCTTAATGATTAAGGACACTATTAATTATTATTTCCTTGACTGTATAGGGAAAAAAGCTACTAATAAGCATTGATTGTGTCACTATGTAAAATATCGAACGTCTAAAACATTGTTTCAAAGTGTTTCCTTCTACCATTTCTAGTTTAATTAATATCTGCCTGTTTTATTAGTAGATAAAAGCATTTTTAAAAGTTTTTGGTTTTAGAAGTGAAGAAACCGTACTTTCTATTTGTTTAACGTACGTAATCCGTGTTCGATTCTAAATGATTGTGAAATCATGTGTAAGAGACTTGTAGTGTAATAAGAGTGTCGTACAAGTAGTCCTCTTGTAAAATGACGTTGTGAATTTAGGCAGTTAACTTTGTAGATAGTTTTCCTACTGATTGACACACACACAAGCATTTTAGAGTACTACGGAATCTGTCCGAAATTTTTCCACTGTTGTACTCGAATTTCTGTCCTGAATATTTGTATCAGTGTCTCACTCCCAGTGAGCTGTAATTATGATGTCTAATTACCTTACCCATTACACTGAATATTGATACAAAGATGATATGCATTGACTAAATTTTATATAGTCACCATGGCCCTTTAGCTATCTTATATAAAATATGCATTGGAAATGAATAACAATTGAGAGTTACACTGGATTTCATGTAATAATCATGTAATAATATATTAGATACACTTACTACATGGATTTAAGTATTTGTCTGCCAATATATCAAATCGCAGTAGATATTCGAAATTCTATATGATGTGTTACACAAACCTTCTCGTGTTATCATTATTCTGACTCTCGATTCGATGGAATAAACTTTACAAGCACTTCATGCAAATGTATAAAAACTGTCTAATTCATTTCATCCAGAGCATCTTAAATATACCACCAGTCACCAGTCCTCATTCAAATATACCAAAGTTTCATCACATTCCACACAAAATCCTTATGCCTGTGAGACAACTGCTGAAGTTTAAAACAATTACACCAAATCTCTGGATCTCTGAAGGTTAATATGTGTGGGGTTCAAACGCATTCATTTCAATAGTTTACTAAACATAAAAACTAAGTAGACAAGCATTTGCAACGAACCATTAATCACAATGTTTGTTACACGAAGAAGTGTTGAAGTACATAATGGATTTCCCTACTTAATGGTTTCTAACAAACCTATTATTCTTCTTACAAGTCAGAATTTGACTTTCAAGAAATACACCAACACCAACTTTATTTTATCCACTCAGGTAGCCAAAATCTTCTCTTATGTCGCTTTTACATGAAACAGATACACTTTTCACCCCAACAACTTACAATTTCAGATTTCACTGTGAAATTCAATACTAACTTACGTACGCATATGTTCAGTCCCCATGAAAAATCATCTCAATTTCCTATGCGTTTGGTAAACATGTCTTTCATGTTTTTCTCATGCAAAGACAATATTTTAAATGATAACACGACTTAATAATTCACACACCGTATAGGTGAGTTTGCATATCCCCGTCGTTGGGTGTGGTCTGCTTAGTGTCTATCAATGTCACAGTGACTTATGTTCACTGGTTAGGTCCTCAGAGATCCAATGAACATATAATCTCTCTATGTAAAATGATCAGGAAAGTGGCCTAAAAATATACGCAAGATATTCTTCTTGTTATACTTGGCTAGAAATAGAATACTTAAAGGAAGAAAGATACACACACGCTTGGCGTGTACTTTTGTTTCGAACAATTAACGAATTGCATAGTATTCAACTACACGGAGGCAAATACAGAAGGCTTAACACTGATTCCTCTTTTTCCTTAATCTCCTCGGATCTCTTCTTCCAAGAACACAATCACTTTACTGACGCCTGTTGCAAACTGACATTCTTTGATGTGGCTAATCGTACTTCGAGCATTTGCAAATAAACAATCCAACTTTTGTGTGCCACATTGAACGTAGAAGTTGAAGGATTTAAGGTTAGTTTTCCGGAAGACACACACACACCCACTCGTGTCTCATTCTTATTATTAATCTCTGAGGATCTCATATTACAAAGTCCGATTCCAAAGAAGTTACATCGACACACCATCTCAACACAACGGCACATTTCCAACGGTTCAATAAATGTGCTTCATTATGTGCACACATTTCCTGGAAATAAACCCAGAAGACAGAAGTATAGTCACCGCCCACTACAAGTTTTCTCCGGTGAAAGGGAAAGTTGACATAAATTCTTAGTGACTCACTGGCAAGTCAACAGTTCCACTTTTCTATATTGTATCTTCTCAATATGACCAGATTCAGGCAAATGATACGAGTAGAAAA
>JAQGAB010000094.1:0-47119 GCA_034696565.1 Isotomurus graminis
CTTTCTTTCAAATCCCTCACCTCTCGTTCATCTTTCCATTCCCCACAGCAGATCAATTCATACAGAATCGTAGATTCCACTTCCGACTGTCTCGCCCCACCCAACATACTGTCGACTATCAGATGCCGCAGCAAACATTAAACAATTACAAAAACTTGCAATGCATTTCAATCAAAAGAAATGCAAGAAATCGGCAGAAGAGCCACCAGAGTCAACATTCAACAGATGATGAATGACAGACTGCACACAAGGGATTTTCATGCGTAAAATGAAAATCATATTTCGCGGGAATCCATTGTCTCTCTTTGCCCCCAGAGCAGCTGACGAGTGAAATGGATCTATGAACAACAACATTGAGTGTACACAAGTTACATAACATTAACTACGACTACCCCTGCAGCTGCCTAAATGCGTAGGGCATGCAACTTGTTTCTTGCGCTGCGAAGTTGCGTGTTCACCTTTAGGTATTCCATGCGATAAACTGTCTGATGACGCATAATGCATTAATTCTAAAGCTAAGCAATAGTAGACAATTAAATCCAGACTTAAATGACTTGAAAAGAACACGGGTACGTGTAATTTATTGAAAACTCATATGATGAACAATATGTTGTACATATTAATCCGTACTATAAGTGTGTAAACAAATATAGACGTTGAGAAGAAACTGATACGTACGTACGTAGGTTTAACAAGTATCCAGCTACATTTACACTTACGCTGTAATATATATTTTTGTTTATAATTCATACGTAGTAGATTTTGGGCTATGTATCATTTTGCAGCAGCAAACTTAACAAATAAATGGATGTTTTTGTATCATCGTCATCATCATCGTAAGATTGAGAAAATCTCTCCTTCCTTCCAACAAGTTATATAATAGTAATAGTATATATAAAGTACATACATTCAGAGCGAAACAATAAATTCATATAAACCTTTGTGTTTTTTGTAGTTATATTTTAGAGGTGTGTGCTCGACCGGGTTACATATAATATAAACGTTCTTTACCACACTGACGAGAATTTGTATATTAGCATCATACAACTGTACAGTTAATCTGCAGAATCTTTGTATTATTGACAAGAAAGAGAGATATTGATTGTTGATTTTGAGGATGAGTTGACGATGACGATGGTGAACAATAGTAACAAAAGCATAATTCTAATATGGATAATGATTACTTGACGAGAGGAGGGTGTGACCTTACAATAATTGAAGATACGATTTAGATTACATAATTAATATTGCGACGACGAACGATTTCTGACCTAAAGCTCCATATCTCGGGCTTCATCTTCACTGAAGTCGGACATGGAGGATTCCGAATCTGAGGAAAGCGCGTTTGCAGACGAGGAAATACCACCAACAACTGCCGTACCAACCCCACCTACTAAACTGCTACCGTTAGCGCTTCCTCCATCTTTCTTGTCTCCAGAATCTCCTTTAGACTCATCGTCTCGCATGGCTTCTTCCGTTGCGTATTTTCTCACGTATTCTACATGAAACAGTAGAATGTTATTGTTATTTGATATTGATATTAAATAATGAGACTATAAAAGTCGTTAAAAATAATTTGAACAAACCTGAGACTTTCTTCTTGTACTCCTCGGGTTTATGAAGGTACATTGCTGCGGCGTCACCGTTCAGAGGATCAATTGGATTAGGGTACGTGAGCAGCTGCGGCAAAAACGACTCGAATATGTTTGACAGATCTAAAACCCAGCGACCACGCACATTAGACCTTTCTGAACGTCCAGAAGAAACCAACCTCTCCACCACATACCATACAAAGCGGTCCACGCTTGGTTAATGACGTCAAGGCAGACGGTACCAGAAACTTCGTCGATGTTCGGATGATAAACTTTGTTCATAAACCCAATAGAGGGGGATTTGAAGGGATAGTGGTCCGGCAAGTGAACCCGCACCTTCCAGATTCCTCCCTCATATGGCGCTACGCAATAACCCGCACTTAATTAACTACCCTCATCATAATCCCGCAAATTACAAATTATCTCTCAACTTACTCCCTCGAGGGCCGAAGAATTTAACACAAAACTCATTGAGACCTCCCAATATGGTCACTTCGTGTTTCGACTCAATCCTGAAAAAAACAAAGCAACTTAAAAACCCTTGTAAGCCTCAACAGCATTATCCACATTATGCAACCCAAGTGATCATCTCATCCCATAGGCAACATGGGTCTAGAAGTAGGATCCTCATAAGAAAGAAGGTAGAGAGAAGATTAAGAAGAAGAAGAATGAGGAGGATAATACCCAAGGGTGCGGGTAGTTACTAAGGTCCAAAAGATGTGTTTGACGGATCAGCTGAGCAGTCAGCTGGGGTTCTCTCGCTCTCCTTCGATCCCATGCGATCCATTGCGTGGCCTACTTACCACCACCACCACCACCACCACCACCCCTACCTCCCTCCTCTCTCTCTCTCTCTCTTTCTCTTCCTTCGCAACAAAACCCAAAAACGATGCAAAATAATGACTTACAACTTGATGACGTCCGTGTCCATGCGACGTTTTCCTGCACTTGGAGACGACATCGTGACGACACGAACGACAACGCTTTTCTTTCACACACACACACAATCACAATCACAAAGCAAAACTGTCTTTCTTTGTACTTGGATTTAGGAGAATGTTGGCTCCCGAGAGTCCTTCTTTTGGTGTGGTCAAGTGTCCGTGGACAGGTTGACGCGCGCGCTGAAGGGTTCGGAAGGTCACTGGAGGAGGAACGGTACGTGGTCCATGTGGATCAGGAGGACTGCGGAGGAAGGTGGAGGAGATGGAGGAGCTGGAGCGACATGGTCTCGAGGACACTCGTGAACACAGACTGAGGAGCTGAGCCACTGAGCCACCAGTGTGGACGGATAGGGGAGAACTGCGCACTCCTCTCCCCCGTGTGGTCGGGGAGCTCCTCTCCCATTGGCTCCCTCCCAGCCTATCACCACACAGAGCGCAAAACTGTTGTCCGTTGCTCTTCTCCTCTCCTCTCTGCCTCGCACTGTCAGTTCTCATCTCCTCTTCTCTTTGTCCAGTCACACTTGCAACGCTCCCCGCAACCTCTACCACACCCCCTCCGCCAACACAACCCGCCACTCCCCCACCATGGCCACTGGAGGAATCAACGCCAGAGGGGGTGTGCCCCTCAGAATCGCCCCGGCGCCAGTTCACGAAGCCCCACCCCCGCTTAAGGAACCGCCAGCGGCCAACATCGACGTCCCCGACCGCATCTACGACCCCACCAAGCGCAAGACTTACGTCAAGGGACGCTTCCTCGGAAAGGTAACGTCTTTTATATCCCCAATTCGGAAACTGGTGGTGTTTACTGTTTAAGATGGGTTGTTGTTGTGAGATGGGAAAATTGGTGGAGAACGGCCGTTACGCGCCTCCAGTAATGTGTACACCGTGCAACGGTATTAATTCGAAATCAGAAGTTAACGTTACTTCGGATGACTCGTGGGGAACGATGAACCCGGGTGGATCAATTGGCTATCATTAGAGTGATCATTGTGGGTTGATTACCCGGGTTTTGTCCACTTTGGAGTTCGGACGGACACTCACCTCTCAACATAAACAAGTTTGGTGTTGGTGGTGATGATAATGGTTGGTTTATGTTTCAGGGAGGATTTGCTCGGTGCTATGAAGTGACGGACATAATGACTGAGCAAATTTATGCGTGTAAAGTGGTCAACAAGTCGCTACTTGTGAAGCCTCATCAGCGAGAAAAAATGACTCAGGTTGGTACAACGGGCGTCTGGTTTTTAAATGTTTATTTCTCTTGGCATGATTTTGAAGCTGTGCCGTTTGTCAAGTCTCATATACTCAGGTTTTCGGAGTTTACGAATGAAAGAGGAGTATACAAGAAAATGATTTATGGTTAGGTATGTTTGTCTTTATTCAGGAAATCCAAATTCATCGGAGTTTATCGCATGCCTTCGTCGTGAACTTTGTCTCGTACTTTGAGGATGATCAGAACGTGTACATTCTTCTGGAATTATGTGGCAAAAAGGTATAAGAATAACAACAAGGATTTATTTGCATGCGATGCAGTTAACCGTATACAAGGTTAACTTTGGGTAATGTATGTAATTTACGTAGAGTCTCATGGAGCTGCAAAAACGACGAAGGGTGATCACTGAGCCCGAGGCACGCTACTTCCTCCGGCAGATCGTAAATGCTGTTGACTATCTCCATAACGAGAAAAAAGTTATTCACAGAGATTTGAAGCTTGGAAATATTTTCATAACTGATCATGTTCACTTGAAAATTGGAGACTTTGGATTGGCTACTCAGCTTTCGTACGAAGGAGAACGTAAACGGTATGCGAATCAACCCTAGTATACTTCTTCACTTGTTGTTATGTTGTGCATCATGGTCTGTGATTAAAATTGCAGCACCCTCTGTGGAACGCCTAATTACATTGCCCCTGAAGTATTGTCTAAGAAAGGACATTCATTCGAAGTGGATATTTGGTCGATTGGCTGCATCTTGTGAGTAAAGGATTACAACACTTGCAAGTGTGATTTAGTATAAAACAGTCCTCTGTTACAGGTACACGATGCTTGTAGGTAAGCCTCCATTTGAAACTGCTACATTGCGAGACACCTATCACAAGATTCGTCGTGGGGAGTATGAACGTCCTCGTCCAGAAAGGATCAGTCAAGCATGTCGGACTCTTCTGCAGAAGATGCTTCAAGTGGATCCAACTTTGCGTCCGACTACCCGACAAATCCTACAGTCTGAATTCCTTACTCAAGGTAAATTCTTAGAACATATGAAATTTAATCGAAGTGTTTAACGAAATGCTTGTTTGTAGGGTTGATTCCTCAAGTGCTTCCTGGGTCAGTGCTCACAACAGCTCCTCGTTTTGAAGCCGTTCCAAATATTGCAAAGAATGGACCTCTTTCTACTGCGAGAGATAACCAGAAGAAACCTCTGACTGAAAGTAATGCCCGGGTGGGTGATAACCGCACGGGACAACGTCGACTCAGCGGATCAATGGCTCCTCCCGAAAATAATTCAGCAGATATTCTTGAAATGATGCGAAGCCTTCGTACTCAGATGCATGAAGTTCTCAACGCAGATCCTAAGATTGTTAATTCAGATAGTAAGCGACTAATTTCACATCATTTTAGACGGTTTCTGTTGCCCAACTAATTTAACTTCTAAAAGCAGATGACGCAGAGGAGCCTACTTTGTCTCCACTAATGTGGATTTGTAAGTGGGTGGACTACTCGGATAAATATGGATTTGGTTATCAATTGTCGGATGATTCAATTGGAGTTTCGTTCAACGACCAAACGAAAGTTATTCTTTTGGCTGATTCGAAAAATATGCACTACATTGAAAAGACTGGAGAAGAGTCGTACTACACGATTGATAACTACCCCGCTGATCTTCAGAAGAAAGTGAAACTGCTCAACTACTTTCAGCAATACATGAAAGAGAATCTTCTTAAGGTAAAAATATCATTATTGATTATTCATCAATTTGTTATTTGTACATTATTATTTAAAAAGTGGTAACTTTTTTATTTAATAGGCATCTGGTGGAAGAGCTCCTCCAGACCAGTCATGTATAGCTCGACTGCCAAATTTATGGACTTGGTTTCGCACTTCAAGAGCAGTTGTGATGGTACTTTCAAATGGAACCCTTCAGATCAACAACTTCCGAGATCATACTAAGATGGTGATTTGTCCACTGCTTGGAGCTATTTCCACTCTGTCAACTAACAAGGAGCTTCGTACATTCAAACTGAGCGCAATGAAGAAAGAAGTTTCAGAAGATATGGCTGGGAAGCTTCGCTACGCTATCGAGAAGGTAGATGTTGTGATTTCCCGAGAAGCTAAAGCGGCTAGCACGCTGGTACCTTTTCAGCCTTCACAGAGCGGGAGCGGTGCTTCTTCTTCGCAGGAATAATTTTCTGTAGCTATTCTGTTCGCTAACTATGCTTAGGTTTCTCTCTTTGGTTATGATTTTGTAATTAATTTAGTGTGCGTCTGTAACGCGAGTCGCGAGTCTTTTAACTGAACTATCATATCCCCAAACTATTTTGTCTTCCCACTCGTCGCTTGCATATTGAAATCTTGTTTGCCCGCTGGGATGCTTTTGCAATTATTTCTTGCTTATGAATACAAAAAAAACTCGAAAAAGTAAATGGAATTGAGTTGTGTAAATTTGTATATTTCGACGAAACTTAGTTATAAATAATTATTTCATTTAGCTGGAGGTGATCTTAGGAGCTCCGAAGAATGGAGGATCTTCTACCGGGCGGTCAAAAATGACCTACTCACCTGCAAAAAGTGCTGCTGCTACATTAAACCTCAACTTCAAAGCAATGTCAACTATAAGTGGAAAGTGAGATATTGATCTCTTGTATAAAGTTCTACGTATCTTTCTAAATCTTTCGAGTATTCAATAACTTCTCGTAAAAATTTAATGTTCAAACTTTTCTACTATACCTGCTCGTGCTGATTGAGAGCAGCCATATTTTAAATTGTATTACTTCGAAACTGGGTTTTATGTTCACTCACGTCACTTTATTATTGTAATGATTCAGAGATACAGTAATAATGATGGTATTAAATTAAGTGTGTCCTGCCATTTTCACTATTTCTGGAGTTGTTCTGAGATTATTCCGGGTATTTGATCGTGTTAGTCAATGATAATGATTAAGTCATCCTGACCATAAGCACATCATTTCTGTCTGCATGAAGACAGATAGGTTGACTTCTTTCACGCAGGAATAGTAATGTTGTTGTTGGTCGGATTCAACCGTCTCCATGACAACTATCGCGAAATGACATACACACACAACAACTCTAGACCCTCACTCATCTATTTGCACTCCTTTCCTTCATGAGCTGTGGGTCGGTCTTCTGAGAACACAACAATGGTAAGGCCTAAGTGGGTGTGGAGTTTAAGGCAGTAACAAAACTATTGTTTTTCAGGGTCTATTGTCCTTACTGCGGAAGTTAGCAGTGCATACGTCAGCCAACAGCGGAGTAGCTCAGTACAGAATTCTTCTGCTGGGACTTGATAATGCTGGTAAAACGACACTTCTGAAAATGCTCGCTAATGAGACAGACGAACACATGAAGACAAGTCCTACACGGGGATTCAACGTCAAAACGGTTCAGACCGATTCAGGGTTCAGGCTCAATGTTTGGGATGTAGGGGGACAACGAAATATCCGTCCTTATTGGACCAACTACCTCGAAAATGCAGATGCACTTGTGAGCTCTCCCTTACATGAGTTTAACACAAGCTGTTCTACATATATATTGAGTCCGAGTTGTCTATTTGGTCTAGATATACGTAATTGACTCAGCAGACAGGAAGCGTCTTAACGAAAGTGGGGAGATCCTCTTTGACCTCTTAGAAGACGAGAAGATGAGTGGAGTTCCTTTGATAGTCTTTGGAAACAAGCAGGACCTGGCAGATGCAGCGAGTACTGCAGACATCGCACGCTCACTGAATCTCCACACGATCCGAGATCGGGCTTGGCAGATCCAAGGGTGCTCCGCAGCTACTGGCGAAGGTGTTAGGGTAAAGTCAACATTCATTTCTAGGTATTTCACCTTTCTCAAATACCTAAAAAGTGTCTTCATCCTTAGGATGGGGTCGAATGGATTCTCAAAGCCATTAGGAAGAAATAAAGCGTCTTTATTATCACCCGTAGGGAGTCCGAACTCCAAGCACTGCTTGACCTCTTCACCGCCAAGCTCTTTTGTGTCACATAATCCGTTCTCATGTCGCTCTTTGTAACATGGAAACTATGCAATAAAAGATAACCTTAGTCAGCCAGTAAATTCTTTATCGACCCAACGTTGTTTAATTTCTGTTATCATACGTCAAAACGCCCTAAATGTCAAGGTCGCCATCTCGCAATTAGTTTCTACTATTCAGAAGTCTCATCAGTTTAATAGCTTGAGCACAATACACACCATCATCTGAACATTCAACCCGAATCCGGGTAAGAGTCTCACCCTCCCCGTAGGCAGGCAATGCGTTGTTAACCAAACAAATGAGCAAGCCACCTGTCTAAAACATCATCAGTCCGTATCAGAGAAACAAGAGAGGAATAACATGTTCGCTTATCTCTCCAAAAAGGTAAGCACTTTGCACTTATCCATTATGGCGTCTGCCAAAAAGCAAAGTGGAATCACCCAAGTTGGCTGTGTTAGCTGGAGATGCCCCAGGGGGCAGGGGTGCGATGTGTCGCCTGGAGTGGAGAAGATAACTTCCTCGCATGTGGATGTGACAATGGAATGCTCAAAGTCCTGAAGATAGAAGCCGCAGTTCCCACAGACGCAAGTGGAAAGGATGGCAGTGGCAACAAGGACGGGGGGACTGGACCAGCCACCACACGTTCAGGCCTCCTCGCAGCCCCTTCCAATATCGCCATGAACCAAAGCCTGGAAGGTCACTCGGCAAACATTCAAGTTATAGCGTGGAACAACGTCCACCACAAACTAACCACTTCAGATGCAAAGGGACTCATCATTGTGTGGATGCTCTACAAAGGCACTTGGTACGAGGAAATGGTTAACAACAGAAATCGCTCGACTGTCAGAGGACTTGCGTGGTCACACGACGGTACTAAGATATGCATTGTTTATGAAGATGGTGAGTTCACAGTGTAGAGCACTTTAAAAATATCTACTAAGACACACACACACTAAAAACACTAGGCGAAGCTCATGAAATGATAAATTGCAGGAGGTGTCATAGTGGGCTCTGCCGATGGTAATCGTCTATGGGGGAAAGACTTGAAAGGAGTGTCCCTTGCAGGAGTCACTTGGTCTCCAGACGCCCGCACTGTTCTCTTCACTCTCACTAACGGTGAAATCCACGTGTATGACTCAGACGGGAACTACCTCGTAAGTCCCATCGGAAATTAAGCTTCCTGTGACCCCATGCGCTTCTATGAATAATTTCTTACCCCAAATAGTCCAAAATGAAGCTGGAAAAAGTTGGCCCGCGCTACGACACCGGTGATGAAGCTCCAATAGTCGCTGTACGTTGGAAAAGCAGTAGCGGTGGAGGCAAAGGAGGTTCTTCCTCGGATGGTCCATCTCTCGCCGTGATTTGGAGAGCAGGGAGGATTTCCCTTTTACGCCACGCCAGCGACGAAAACGCTTTAATAGTGGAAAGTGGATTGGTAGCATCGTGTGGAGATTGGAGTCCCAATGGAGCTTACTTGGCTGTAGGAGGGAGTCCTGTGGGAGGTGGAGGCGTTGGGTCGTACGGACAAGAATCCACCAGGTCAGGTGAAGCAGAAGAAGTTCGTGTGTTGGACGAATCGGGCAAACTGCTCCAAGTCGTCAGAGTTCCTGGCACTCCGCTCACGTCCCTTTCGTGGGACTCACTGTCCCTCCGTCTCGCCATCGGTGCAGGTTATACCAAATCTGCTCATTAAAGCCTAATAATCTAATAATAGTTCACATTATTCACATTTCTATCTTTTAACAGGCGCACACGTATACTTTGCCAACCTTCGACCTCTGTACAAATTCGCAGTATTCGGTGCAGGAGTTTTGGCTTACAACTTTGTTAGATCGGATAGTTCTCACCATCTCGCCTTTTGGGATGGAACTAAGGTCACTACACAAGAGATATCCGGTCGTGTTCTTGATGTTAAAGGGGATGAAGCGCATTTTGCCGTGATGTCTCAAACTGCCTCATCCTCTCCAACTTCGTATTCCGTTTCTGTATTGAATGCTGTGGGTGCTCCTATTGATTCCCTTACTATCACTACGATGGACCCTTTCACAATGGCCCTTACGGATGGAGTTCTTGTGCTCTTAGCTCCTAATGCAGTTCTTGTCTGGCGATTTCAATCAGCTACGGCTCACAGTGTAGCCACTCTCTCTTCTGAATTAACAGCGCGTCGACGTGAACGACTTTTTCATGTGGACGATGCTCCCAAGTTTGTTCCAGATTCGGGAGGAGACTCTTCTTCCGCTATGGACTATGGACTCCGAGATGACCTAAGAGACCAGAGGATTATCGACCCTGCAGTTTGCTGCGATGCAAAGCCACATATATTCGTCCTGGCTCGTGACTCAGGAAGACTCCAACTGTACTCGTTACCTCACGGAGTACTTTTAAATACTTTAGACATCGCTCAAGAACTAGGAATTCGTGTTCAACGACTCGCACTAAATTGCGATGGACTTCAAATGGCAATGGTGGATGTTGGAGGGAGACTCAGTGTTGCCTCACTTTCCACGTCTTCAATGAAGACATCCACACTCCGTCGGTACGAGAGGAAAGACGTGTGGTCCGTTTTGTGGGCAAGAGATGATCCACATTCCCTCTGCCTTGTGGAAAAAACTAGAATTTATGTTATGCGTAATGGAGAACTGGAAGAGCCTATTTTGTCCTCTGGTTACTTGGCTACTTTTAAGGTATTCATCTTAATCCACCTCTACCCAATACTAATGACATAATACATGTGTACCTCTTCAGGACTTGGAAGTGACTATTGTCCTCATGGACGAAATGATGCAAAGCCCCGAGACTCCTCAAAAGGAATTCTTGAGTCGCGTTGAGACGCGGTCACTTCGAGACATTCGTTCCCTCATTTCCAACGGAACAGCTTTGGAAGACGTTGCTCGATATGTCGAAGACAATAGTCATCCATGTCTCTGGAGACTTTTGGCTCGTGCTGCACTTAATGCTCTAGACTTGTCAATAGCTGAGGCTGCATTTGTGCGCTGCCGTGAATACGCAGGAGTTCAGTTCGCCAAGAAGATATCCATTATTCCAGATGAAGTTGTCAGACGAGCAGAGGTGGCTGCTTTCTTCGACGATTTTGAAACTGCAGAGAAGTTGTATTTAGAAGCTGACAGAAAAGACTTGGCAGTAGAAATGTGGCGACTGATTGGAGATTGGAAACGTTCAGAAGCTCTTATTAAGACGAGACAAGCAGACGTGAGGACACACAAATCCATGTCCATCGCAATGGGAGATTCGCTTTCAGAAGAACAGGAATGGAGAAAAGCCGTGTCGTATTATGAAAAAGCAGACGACACTACAAGACTTGTAACAGCTCTCCTCATGCTCGAAGACTATGCAGCATTAGACAAGCTTGCAGGAACTCTTCCCAAGTCGTCACCACTTTTGCCTCAGATAGGAGCAGCTTTTGAAGCGGTTGGATTAACAACAGAAGCCGTACGAACCTACTTAGCATGCGGATTGGCAGAGAAAGCTGTAGAAACAGCAGTAGTCCTGTCTCAATGGAACTTGGCTATGGACTTGGCCCAGAAACACTCACTTCACAACGTCGCTCCAGTTCTGCTCCGATACACCGGCCACCTTCTCCTCAACGGAGAAATGATGCAAGCAGTTGAACTCCTCCGTAAGTCTGATAAGCCTTTTGCAGCTGGGAAACTCCTCGCCATGTTGGCCCTCCGGGAACTCCAAGACGAATGGCCAAATCTCGTCCTTGTCAAGAAAGTCTTTGTCATGTCAGCAATGATGTTCACACAGCGAAGTGGAAAACGCTCATTTCCCGATGAACCTAACACAATCCAACCGCGACCTCAATCAGCCGACTTGTCCTTTGAATCTCACATTCCCCCCGAGTTCCGTCCGTCCCCTGAAGAATTCCGATGGATGCGAGAGACGCCCTGGCGTGGCGCAGAAGCCGTTCACTTCCTCTGCCTCATCCAGCGATTCATCCATGGCGGACAATTCGCTGCAGCAACACACGCAGCTCTCCACCTTCGAAACTTTGTCGACATCGTCGGAGAAGAACGTGTCTCATCTCTCCTTGCCCTTGCAGCAGCTAACAACAAATGGTTAGGCGTAGCATCTCGAGCATTCATCAATCTCGAGCTAATTGACGAAGACTACTCAGACCTGGCATCCGGACTTTTCTCAGACCATCCCCCTAAAGACGCAAGGGGACAAAAGACTGAGTGTCCAACGTAAGTCATTCTCCACACTTACCAACATACAATACGTCAATATCCCAACGTCCCAACTCTTAACTTCCTTATCCAATCTTCTCACTTATAGTTGCGGAACTCTAGTAGGGGAAAGTGCGACATCCTGTGGAGGCTGTGACTCTCGTTTCCCTTTGTGCACAGCAACAGGACGACCCATCATGGACTTAAGCGCCGTATGGACCTGCGACACATGCAGACACTCTGCCCGCTCCAATGAAATCCTCCATCGACGCTACTGTCCATTGTGCCACGCCGAAATCACTCGATAAATCTCCACTGTATTACAAATTGTACTACACGATACCAATAAAAAATACCCATAACTAATTTTACCTGCTTCTCACAATTACTCTCTCCACGCACACTTACACGATTCCCAACCCCAAAACAACGGGAAACACATTACACAAGTTGTACATGGATATTTATGGCTACCCTAATTGTAATGGACTTCTCATCCTCATTCCTCCAGTATAAATATCTCGTGTCATAAAAAACTCTACTGGCTAGCGTGTGTGTGTGTGAACTGAAGGTCGATCTCAGTATGAACAAAGTATGATCTCACTTTACCCACACTGATCATCCTCTCCTACCACCACCACCACCAATCTTCATCTCCACCAAACCAACCGACCACTCCGGTATCTCCAACACCTCAGAAGAAGACCAAGTCACACACACACACACTTCACAGAGACACACACGTCGTCATACACGTTGGACGAAGTAAACAAGGCGCAGCAAGAGGAACGGCGACTTGGAATAAATTGCGCATCGAGTGGGAGTGGCGGAGAAGTAGGGTTGGGGGATGGTGTAGTGGAAAAGGGCGGGAAGGTCAAGTGGCGCGTGATGGGGGTGGGGGAGTCGCTCGTCTTCATTCTCCTGGTGGTCCCGGTCTCCTTGTTCATCCTCACTGTTTACGTCCTCTCGGCCCTTGGAAAGTCCCTCGGGTTCAGGCGAAAATATGTTCAGCTTCTTCTCTACATATTTGAGGTGAGTGAGGAATCCCCGGTGTATTTATAGACCTAAGCTAATTAGGTGACTCGTCATTCTCATTGTTGTCCTTTTTCTGTGTGGGGAACCCCTAATAAACTGGTTTTCAGTTGGACATTTTCCATGTATGTGTATATGAGTCATTTGGGTTTAAATGAATGGGACTGAATGATAAGTGTTATCTCAAGTGTGTTGTGGGGGTTAAAGGTCAAGCAGTTTATGGTTGTGTTTATGTTTCAGTATGGGAGGAAGAAGATAGAAAAGGCGAATTTTGCAAAGTACGGGGTGGGTCAGAATGAAGAGGAGGATGATGAAGAAGAAGAGTCGACGTCGTCGGAAGAAGAAAGCGACGATTCCAACGCAAATCCAAAAGGAGTTGAGGAAGACGGTGGGGATCATAAAGGTGAAGTTGTGAAGAGAAAGAGACTTTTGAGTTCAAGTGGAGATGCTCCTTTAGAAGTTTGTCTGGGGGGAGGACCAGAGGATATCACCGATGAGTTTGAGTTGTCCGATATTTTTGAATTTGTCCGAGGAGGAATTGAGGCTATTGTGGAGGATCAGGTGACGCAGCGGTTTGTTGCTGAAGAACTGAAGGTAAAGAGGATTGTTGAATTGAGGTGAAAAGACACACTAACTTGTTCTTTGGATTGCAGTCGTGGAATTTGTTAACAAGAACAAACAGACACTATGAGTTTATTTCCTGGAGGTTATCCTTCATTTGGGTCGTTGGATTTTTCATCCGATACTTCCTAATGCTTCCATTTCGGGTTACCATCTGCGCTCTTGGTGTAAGTTGTTTTAAGTAGATCTTTACGACATACTCTGCTACTTTTATATCACTGCTGTTGACTTGCGAACGCAATACCTATTGAAGACATTCACATTAACGTCGTTGACGTTCCTCATCGGCCTTATTCCACCTCACTGGCCGGCTCGAAGGACACTTAATAAGTACGTCTCTCGTTTCTGCTTTCGTCTCTTGGCTCGGGCGTTCTCTGCCATTGTGACGTACCATTGTCGGGAAAATAGACCTACTTCACCTGGACTATGCGTAGCCAATCATACGTCACCGATTGACGTTGTTCTTCTAGCGTCAGACTCTTCATTTGCGCTGGTACTCGTCTCTTCTTGACTTCAATTGACGATCTGACGTGTGACGCTTTCATTTGCTTAGCGCATGACGAAATTAGTGCTTCGTAGTCTCGTGTAGGCCTTTACGTGTGGTTGTTTGCATTAAGTCGTGTTTTCACAGGTACTGTTCCTCACCATGTCGACCGCTCTTGTGGGATGCATTCCGAGGTCCCGCGAGGCTCTACGGAGACGTGCGTACACCTATGTGTGCTTGACAGCGTTTGAGTTCCTTAGTTGGTCCATTTCTGCTGTGATTACGCATCACGACACAGAAAATTCACCGTTGAAGAGGAGAACGGAAGGCGGAGGGATTTGTGTAGCAAATCATACCTCTCCTATTGACGTTCTTGTCCTTGCTGTTGACCAGTGTTATGCTATGGTAAGGCCTGTGCTGTGGCTGTTTTGCTGGGCATGATGATGTTGTGGTTTGCCAGTTACTTGTGCTTTCCCTTTCACGAACAATTATTAATTACCCTTTCGCTACAGGTGGGACAGAGTCACGGTGGGTTCTTGGGTATCCTCCAAAGAGCACTTGCACGTGCTTCCTCTCATATTTGGTTTGAAAGGTCTGAAATGAAGGACAGAGAAGCTGTAGCTAAAAGGTAAACTTTCGATAGAATCGACAACTGAATGAAAGTTTTCTAATGTAATCGATTTATGTCCTTCGCAGATTAAGAGAACACGTAGAAGATGCAACAAAACTCCCAATTTTGATCTTCCCAGAAGGCACTTGTATAAACAATTCTGCTGTGATGCAGTTTAAAAAGGGGTCATTTGAAGTGGGTGCTCTCATCTATCCTGTTGCTATCAAAGTATGTTAATCATTTATCTTTTAGATTAGTAAAAAAACATCGATTACAAATTGTATTTGTTTTGTAGTACGACGCTCGGTTTGGAGATCCATTCTGGGACTCGAGCAAGTACTCCATGATACAATATTTGGGAATGATGATGAGTAGCTGGGCAATAGTATGTGATGTTTGGTACTTGCCACCCATGCGACGCTCTCCCTCGGAATCCGCAGTTGACTTTGCAAATCGTGTGAAAGGAGCGATTGCACGCAAAGGAGGACTTGTGGATTTAGACTGGGACGGACAGTTGAAGCGCGCACCTGCTAAGAAAGAATGGCGTGAGCAGCAGCAACTGGAGTACTCAAAGAAGTTCACCGCGTCTCCTCGTCATCGTACGGCAGGAGCGACGAGCATTCTTCCACAAGAAGACGGACCTAATCCGTCCACGTGAAGAACTCTTCCTTCTAAGCGTTGTGATGAAAACTCAAGACTTCTTAGTTGTATTTGGAGAAGTGGATGGTGTCAGCATTTATTTATTCAAACTCAAAAGACATTTCATTTCTCGCTATTAATCATTCAATTATGTTCATCTTGACCAACCTACTAACTTGATTGAGTCACTTTAGTATTGAATCTCATGTGAGAGTTGAGATGAATTTCAGAGGAGTCGTGGACGAAGTGTAGTCGATTCGTTCAGTATTTACACGGAAAAGCTAGAATATTATACGTGACCCGAGTGCCTATCATGAAATCAAGCCTATTGAGAAAAATTATTAAATGTTAACTACATATATACTGAGTTTATGCATATATACTAACGAATTAATAGTAATTACTTTGTTCAAATGCAATCTATAATTGTTACTATGAAATAATGACCTACATATTATTATGAATAAAACCGAGATGAGTTTATTCTTGAATGCAGATGCAACTGTGTAAGACTCGTTCCTACAAAGTCCTTCTGACTTACAAATTACTCGTTTCATCCAGCATTGCAGTTTCATCAAAATGTTTCCAAGTTGAGCAGCTTCTTATCAGTTCAGTTTTAGTGTAATGAAGTATATGAACCCTAGTACAGTTTACCGACGATATTCCTTGCTTTATTCGCATACTTTTTCTTTCGCGTAATAAATTGCACACAACCAAAATCGTACGTTTGTACTAAATAATATTTATATTTTGCTTGCATTTACAACGCTTCGTATATTATAGTAACAAACAGGAATATAAGTGAATCGTCCGTCGATCGACTTCACTTGTTCACGCGTGTAGTAGCTTCAACTATTCATTGTTTACCTCACTCAGTTTCTGCTCCAAACAACTTGCGACATCGACAGTGTTATTTGAAGTAGACTGGGCATATTGATGGATCAGGTAGCAAACTTTGTTTACACAAAAACTTAACAATAATGCGCTTATTTCTATTCTACATTTTATGCAATTATGATCTTTACCATACAATTATTATAAAGTTACTGTACTCAATTAATCCATCCATTTTTTTCATCACAGATTAGATTTAATTACACGTGTCTGTTTTCGCGTGCACGTGTATCTGGCGATTACAATAGTTAAATGATTGATTTGAAAGAACTATCGTCTACCCCGAAATGGTAATGTCTATGAAGTAATTTCGTTTGTTTCAATTGCACAAGAAGTCCTTAAAGAAAGTTAATTTGGATCGATTAAGGAAAAAAATGGTACATAATAGGAGAGACAGGCGACAGGATATTTGCGTTATTCGGTTTTTACAGTCCTTAGAGTGCTGACGGAGGAGCAGGAGGATCATAATTGGGTCCCTATAATACCAAATACATTCTGTATTAACACTTGATTCGATACCAAATAATTTATGCTCATCAGAAAATGCTATGTGCTATATAATTTACCAGTGCATCGCGGCTCTTATCAGTAGGGAGAGCTGCCCTTGGGCGGAGGAAGAAGAGCACAAGAGCAATTAGGAACCAAAGTCCTATGAAAAATACTCCTGTGGTTCCCCCATCAGCACCAAGTCCTCCAGGACCCTCTCCAAAACATTGTGAATCAGTACAGTCATCTTGGTTACTGCGAATCTGGAAAACATCCATAAATTTCATTAATCTTTGTAAACACAGTCTACAAATACACCTTCTTCCCATTTAAATAACATTACGGAATCATTCTACAGGATATCGTCCACTATTATTATTCATACATAAAGCTCTCTTGATTGCTGAATGCTCAGTGACCTTGCTGAGGCAAAGGGCATGAGAGATAAAGATATCCAGGATAACACATCTACATGAAGTCCATGCATCTCAATCAAACCACTTACAAGTAGAAATACTGCAAAAACTCCAGCTACTCCCGCAGTAATACTAACGAATAATTACATTACACACATTGTGCAGATTGTAGCATAAAATGTATTTGATGTACCAAACCACACTACGTGTCAATAATAATGCATTGTGCACAGCAGTGTGAAAAAGAAGTCTACTAGACTCCGCTAAATGTTAAGGTTAAAGAGCATTCGTGCCCTGCATTATTATTAAAATAATATATATAAATCCTCCTGCAAACTCCACTGCTGCTGACTGTTGTTCACAAGCTCTCATAGTGCATAGATGCCTTATCATTTCCCGATAAATAGCTTGAATCCCATTGTACACTCGAACTTCATAATCATCATATTTATAAACGCCACCACCATGTCCTCTCCACCGAGATACTCCTAACTCCAGTATTTCCCCACAAACCCGTCATCCTTAAACTGCAAATTCATATCGCAAAACAAGTATGCACAACCTACAACTAATCTTAAAAATACAGGATTCACATAATTGACCAAGAGTTTATCAAAAATCCAAACACACACAATACTCTTTTTAAGTGTGTTCATTCGCAGTTGCAAAATTTATATGCAAAACAGCGCAAATTTTGTCGACACTGCAAAACTCAGGTCTACAGAGCTGATCATCATTACATGGACGCATGTTAACTTTAACTTCTTAACATTAAATATTCTTAAGATTCAAAAAGGGTTTCAACACTAATAAACTCCAACTTACAATGGGAAAACATTAAACCCAATGTATAAAATTTCCTTGGTAAAACTACGATGGGACTTAACTGTTAGTATTAGTGGGTATTCACGTAGCTAGCGTAACCTCGTTTCCTCAGTGAATGAACACGAGGAGACCTCAATACTTCCTGAATATCTCCCTTTTAAACTTATACTACAGTTACTGAACATCCACCACCATTACTACCACTACTCCACCATTGCTCCCACCTGCACAGCCACATTGTTGACCCAACAATTGAATGAATGCACCTGTAACAACACCGTGTCCTCAGTATCTCCATACAACAACCCTACCATTTCCCTGCTTTCTAATTCTTCTGCACGCCTACACAACCCTGGAACCGATTTACTGTTAAGACATGCTTTCTTACAAATGCTGCATGTACAACCGCCATTAAAACGTCCATTACTCTGACTAGTAAACCGTTACAAATACGGAAATAACTTGACCACAAGTTCATTGCTATCAAATGGAACTTTACTGGACAAAACTAAGCACGACTTTATCCTCCCTTAAGATGTCTTTCTTATTCTCCATTTTAACTTCACTAGCACAATAATAAATTCGCCCGTAAACATAAAAATAATAAACACAAAATGTTTCAAAAATAACTTACGAGGTCAATCAGCCTCCTGGTCGCCAGTTCATGGCTCCAAACGCACTCACATGGGTCAAAGTCACCCCCACCGCCTCCGCCTGAAGGATCCATTTATAATAAGCACCGAAAGGTTCTGCAAAAAGACAAACAAATCAGCACATGATCAGCGACTTCCTCACCACCCACAACACAATTTCCAAATACGGAGCGACGGGGTGTCCTTCACGACACCCGAAACAAATAAAAAGTGGAACACAAGTCCCCCTCCTCCTTGTGCTCGAGAAGGGGTAGAGTGTAGGGACCCACAGGTCAAAGGTAACGGGGTAGACTTACACGAATCTGCGATGAGAAGAATGGAGGTGTTGTTGTGACTGAGGTTGTTGTTAGTATGAAGAGGAGACTGAGAGAAGAGGACGGAGCTGGTGGTGGTGGCTGCTTAGCACACACGGCTTCTCCCCATTCGCCACCAACCGTTCTCCCTCCGCCCACTCACTCCTCACAACCGGCGGTTTCTCACTCCGGGACCCTCACCCTTATCCTCCTCCCCTCCGCGGTTTCTCACTCCCCACGACCCTTTTCCTCTCCCCCCTCCGCGGTTTCTCACTCCTCCACGACCCTTCATCTCCATATCCCTCTTCATTTAATTCATGATTAATCATCATCACTATGACAAGCTCCTTGTCATCGCTACCGTTTCAATTAATCCATGAAAAATCGTATAAAATCTGATAAAGCGCATATAAATGCACATATCAACTTCATAGGAGGTCAAGTGACCAAAAAACTATTCATCAGTTGTTTTATTTTAATCCATGAATCCAAAAATAAAATATTCCAAAGATGTGTGAAATATGTAATTCCATGGATTATGATCTAAAAGGCAAATGGATCGCGTCTATTCTACGTGGACCAATAGTTCACCAGATAATGCATACCAATAATTCATTTTCATTGTATTTATTCACGGAACTCCACAACTCACTCTGTTATAATGTGAATTGTGACAGTGACGCAAGTTAAAAAACTAGGAAATACTGGAATCTGGATTTTATGAATGTAGTCCAATCTTTAATCTAACTTATACTTATGACTTAAGTGTATTTTGCAAGCAACTTGAGGCTTCCGCTGGAGACCAAGAAAATGATACTAAACTACGAGACACGACTATTAAATAATTTTAAAGCACAAGCACATAAGCAAAAGAAAAGTTTGGGCATCAGATAAGTACAAAAATCCCAATATAAGTTCAACTGGGTAATACTCTCCGAAAGAACACTTGGACTAATGCTTTCCTTCCTTTTCCGTGTACATTATTTTTGTTCATCATGCTCAGTAAGTAAATATTGCCCCGAGTAAACCTGATCATTAAATGATACGTAGAAATTTCAAAAACATATATAGAGCGCATTTATGGTTATTATAAACTTCGGACTCACTCAGTTGAAAACATCGCAAGATTGCAACTTGCAACATAATAGGTCTGAAAATAAAAGCCTGAATACAAACATATTCAAGTTTCATTTTCAATTTTTAAACCATTTACGAAACTGCTTAACAATAATTTAAGAGAGAAATCGCTTCATTTTCTTTTCAACCATAATTCTGCTCCACAATAATGAACGGTTCTCAACACAATCCACGGCTTATAATAGCCAATAAACATTCCAATGGAAACATATGTAGCATGCATACCTAACTTTATTATTAACCAATTAGTCATTGGATTCAAACAGCAGTTAATTAAGCAACACAATTTATGCCAAGCTGTTTAAACAATGCATCATGAGCATTAAGCATGTAGGGTCGATCAGAAGATTTAATCGAGGCCATGGAAAACACATTTGAACTGTTCTAAACTCTGTGTATCGTAAATCGTAATATACGTGGACCAACTGTAAAGTTCCACACACACGAGTTCTTGTACACTCAACTATAATTTAATATTTAGAATGTCCTCCTGAAGTACACTACCACAGCTACTTCTATTGTTCATTATTAAGCCAGTTTGCTGACACTCATTCTAATCTTGTTTTATAAAAACTTTCAAATATTATGGCGTTTGGTGTGTGTAATAATAAAACAGCCGATATGTAAGGTCATATTATCCTCGTAACTTGTATGAAAATTCAACACTGGGGATTATAAACTGACATTTAACGTAATCCACAATGGTTACTTTAGTTTAGCCGTGGATAATACATTTTTTGATTAAATAAGTAACTTATACGCTGGTCTTCTTTTCAAAGTACTAGTGAGGCACTTTACGAACATTTACGAATCTTATTGACACACAAAATGATTCACGGTTACTTTGATAAGTTCTCATCACAGCTTGAAACGCTAAGAAAGTGAATGCCTAAAATGTAGATCAAAGGTCATCATTTAGTAAATGCATAATATAAAACGACAAGCTAGTGAGCTCCATGTAATACTTGTGTATGCCTATACCTTATACATAACGAGACGAAGAAGACCACAAGACATAGAAGTCCAAGGCCCTTAGATACTTCAGACACGGCACCTTCTTCCTTCTTTTCCTTCGGGGACATTTTCCACATAGACTTAAAGATTTGCATGTCTGCTGTAACATCCAACGGTTCCAATAGCGAAACAGACGAAGCGACTATAGAATGTGTGATATCTAATTAAATGAGACAGTTTCAGGATTTATGGAATGCATTTCAATGAATGTATGAAAAATGACTCACAATTTACTTGGCTTGGGGATGAAACTTGTTTTTCCAAAGGTGAACCTGTACGGCATCGTCCGGCGGGGTGTGCTGGGTCTATACAGGTATTTTAGAGTACTAAATGTGAAGTAAATTAAATATATTTATTTATTGCACCTTACTGTAGATCGACGGTTGTGCGACCCCCTTTGATCTTTCGACAGATCGTTGGAACAAAGTGGAGTCCATGGAAGCAACTATGGAAAGAAATGGAAAAAAGGCAAGTGATTTCTGTAGAGAAGGTTCCAAGAAAAATGAATAAGGAGTTTATGTTGTTCTGAATGCTAAAGATGACTTCAAAGTAAAAGGCGAGTTGGTAAGTATTTAACTTACTGAATTTGATTTTTAATAAATCAGATAAGAATTCAGGCACATGCAAATTCTCAAATATAGAAAATAGAAAGAAGTATCACTAGAATTCTATAAGGAGACTATATGCGTTCCGTATGAATAGCAATCTTCAATGGCATATGGCATAGTTTTCCGTGAATGAGAAATGGGGAGCTCTAAATGAATTCAATTAATCTGGACAACCTCTTGACATGTAAATAAAATAATAAATGCATTTCGTATCCGTTACAGCTCTCAACTTTATTAACTCATTAATTCATTACAATGTTAAGGTCTTAATACGTATTTTAATAATTGCCACATGGATTTATATTGTGTTGATGGCTAATCTCACTCAGCTCATCTTTTTCTAACAAACTGACTTTCTTCTCCTAAGAAATTCACAACAAACAAGCTTAACATTCACCTGTTAAATCTACCTAATTGACTCCACCAACGCAACAAACACACGATACATTATGGAATAAGATGATCCATTTTTACATTTATTTAAATTTTATGTAATCCACAAGGGTGATTAGTTAAGACGTTATACAGAGTCCAGTTGATTAAAATAACATTGCACACTTGACTCTTCAAAGTCCTAGTGGGGCACCTTTCGAACATTTACAAATCTTATTAAACAGCTCGACACACAAAATTATCCACGGTTACTTTGAATTCTTTTCACAGCTTGAAATGCTAAGGAAATGAATATTTACGAAGATGAATATCCATTTTGTAATACAACAGATAAAACTACCAACTAATGAACTCCATGGTTGAAAACCTAAAATAGAAATTAACACACATTTTTACTCATCTCGCCTCATTCTTTCTCGTTCTTGAAAAAATAGAATATTCCTCTACATCTTCAAACTAACACACTGTTGTGCATTCTTTTTACAGTTCACTACAACTTAATATTTCCCGTCCATTTCTTCCACCTACATTCACAATGAAAATGACTTCCCTGAAACATGAACCCAATTTTTGTTAAGTTTACAATTCAGCTAAATAAAAGGCATATAACGGTATCATAACTCTTCTATATTTAGATTAATTAATCGATTGTATTGTGGCTACGGGCATCCAATGACATGTAAAGCACAGTAAGGTACGTAATATTAAGCTTAAGTATTCATATTGTTTCTAATTCCTATTTTACAAGCAAATTCGCTTTGATTCCTACTATATAACACGCTATTTGACAAAATTAGTTAATTTTATAAACTTAATGACAGCAATGTCTCACTTAATTTGTTCATTTAAAGGCAATACGGTCTCAAGAATCAAACCTATCATCAGCCTCTTAAAATTTAACTTAAGCTATTGGTACATTGGATGAAATATGGTAATTAAATGTGAAAGCGAGGTTAATTAAGTATAAGTCATCGTCATAATACTTGAAAATGTGACAAGTCTTTGGTTAACCTTAATTACGATAAAATACGAGCATAACAACGAATGAGTGCTTATTTACGAAACTGAACATGATCCAGCAGTGGACTCCATGTTACCATTAGTACTCAGCACTTTAAAGTTGTTCTTGCAATGTTAATCATTGAACAATAAAATTAACGTTCCACTTTTATATTCCTTACAAAAGGTTCAACTGACTCCTACGGCAAACGCAAATTAGACTATTAGCAAAGACGTAGATAAGTTTGGTTACGCTATTAGTGAATCTCGTTGTGGATCGTTTAATCGATGACACTATAATGAAGAAGACGATAAAAGTGGCTATACATGTCGGACTCTCAATCCGTTGCAAAGTATATAGAGTAATTTTTGGTGATGTGAGGTAGGAAAATGGAATTTCGGCGTTTGGAAAGTAAATTAAATTCCTCTTCTCTCTCAAAGTTTAATGAAGACACGGTCAATTAAGAAGCGCAAGGAGCAGGAGCCAAAAAAAGATTAACTCATCGCACTTGCACCCTCCATTTCCTATTTCACCTAAAACGATCTACCAAATCAACTCCCTCTTTACCATAAGTTGCAAGTTTGCTTAATATTTTTATACTCGTCTGAATGAGAGCAAGAAATCATGAAATTATTTGCATACAGCGGAATCGCATCACCGCTTATGGTTTGGGACACCTTTCAATCCAAACTTCTTTGTAACAAATAAAATGATTGTTTAGATTAATAAAAATGTGTACGAAATCATTCACACCGAAAAATGGGAGGCATACGAATTAATGGGTGTTTGACTTAAAGGATGGAATTCTCCCACTTTAGACGAAGCACACCAAACGAAGCTTAAAATCGATTATCCAAACAGTTTATCAAAACATCCGTGGCAGTAAGGCTTGTCATTTTGTTCCTTGAACGTTCCTTTGTTCAAATGCTTCAGGCAGAAGGAACACACGAAATGTTCGGGATGGAACTTCCTGAACATCGCTGTGATACACCGACCTACACAGAAAAGACACCACAAAACAGAAAGTGCATTAACATTCTTTACTCAAGCATTAATGTCATTGTACATCTTGAACTTAGTCCACTCATCACATACCAGAAATAGGTTTGTGACAGCCAGCACAAAGCGTTCCTCGCTTAGCATGATAATGGGTCTCGCAATAAGGTTGCCCTTCGTGGTCGAAGAAAGACCCTCCTTGGAATGGTTGTCGACAGTCCTGCAACACAAATGATGTACACAATTGTAATCTCAATGTCTGGTTTCCTATCATTCAACAAATCCTTACAAATAATCATCGACACATGAGTATTAAACGCTACATATGACAGATAAGCAGAACAAGAGAGCTACACGAGACCGGAAGACATTGATAAGATGATGTGTCTAGCGTGTTTGTGATAAAAGCCATCCGTAATCTGATTCAGTTCTTAGTTGTGCTAATCTTGGCAATCTTAAAAATTGGCAAGCTGGTGCTTTTGACACTCAGCAAGGCTAATTGGACCAAGCAGCCCACTAAATCACTTGGGTTGAAGCGCATGTCACCACACCGAGAGGGTGAGACGGTTATTTTTACACCCACACTGCTTATATGTACACCACCCACGCCTCAGCCACTGCTGACTACCCACCTACAACAACACCCCTCCCTCGTGGGGCTAAACGGTGGCTGAGGCTGAGGTGGGTGTGCCTCTGACTTTTCCCAGGTTTTTATTTGTTTTTGTTTTTTGTTTATTTTTATTTTTGGGCTCTGTTTTGCCTTTATTTCTCTACATAGTTTTTGCAGAACAAAAATTCATTTACAATTATTTAAGAGCGAATGTACATGTCATAATGATGTATGCAGTTCCTGTGTGCTTTCCATGTACTTTTATGCGGCGTGTGTGTGACAATTACAGCAAGGAAAGGTTGCTGACACAAAGCGATTATTAGGCGAGGTTAGTGATGGTCATTTAAAGAAATAAAAATAGGAACTGGAGGATGAAAGGTGAAAGAGCATGAAAGGGCATCATAAAGAGTTATCATCTGTAGGCATCATTTTTCTCATCAATTCATCATCTCATCAAAGGGCAGTGTGAGTCTCATGCATCCTCCTCCTCTTCTTCCTCATCTTCGTCAACCCCTAAGCACTTCGCACACACAGGTTTCCCTTCCACCGTGTAGAATGACGTACCAGCAAAAGAGTTCTTACAGTCCTTTAGACCAACGACAAAACAATAGATACACGTTGACACCATCACCAACCATCACAAACAAAGCATCGAGATTCAAATTTAAACCTCAATAAGTAGTAATTCAAGAGATCCTTCCGGACTCTCTGATTTTAGTTGCTACCGTCACATTATTACAGCCTTTCAGTTTGACTTACCCTGCAGACGAAGCACTCAGGATGCCACTGTGCATTCAGGGCTGTGATGTAGTTGTCCGTGATTGGTTTCGAACACCCTCCGCACTTCGGAGCAAACAGGGACAGGTAATCGGACCGACAGTACGGCTTCCCGTCCTTCTCGTGGAAACCCTCTTGTCCAAATTGTTTCCCACAATGGGCACAGAAGAAGTGTTCCGGGTGCCAGTTCACGTCCAAAGCTGTCACACATTTCTGCAATCAAAGTCACATTTCACTTTCTATTCCAAAAAACTTTCCACTCCTCTGCCACTGCAGACTTTTGCCGCCTTTCTCCTCAAAACATGTCTCCAAATGCCTAAAACACTTCTTTCACCATAAATTTCAACACTTACATCCAAAATGGGACCGTTGCAGTAGGCACACCGGGGAGAGTACAGTTGATGATAGTCATCTTCGCAGTACGGCTGACCCTCTCGCTCGTAAAAGTTTTTGGAGCCCAGTTCCTTTCTACAATGGGCGCAGGAGAAGTGTTCCGGATGCCATGTCTTTCCGAGTGCAGTCACCACCTGCAGAAGAACCAACCGGTCAGAGGACTTGGCCGAATCCTAAGGGTCCCTTCCAGTCTTACCTGACCAACAATTGGCTTGTGGCAAGCAGCACAAACTCCCTTTTGGGTAGCAGCAACGCCTTGCTTGTCCATGGATGCTTGGAGGTTTCCAAGCATGGAATCAAGTTGCGTGGCTTTCTTGGGTTGCTGTACCGTCCGCTCGTCGCCTTCTCGCTCCTTCAACTGAAAAGGAACGACCACAAAACATAATATATTTAATAAGGAGTACAGTTGAGGGTGCCAAGTATTGCTGTGAGTTGTATATTCGAGTTTTGAGTTTGGTGAATGTGACAAAAGCTTCCCAAAATACTCTCTCTCTCAGATCGCAACTTCAAAACTATCCATCTGACTGCCACATATTCCAAGTACTCTTAGCAATATGCTCGTGTTCGTATGTGTCTTAAAATCGAAGCCAAGAAATCGGTCTTCTTTACGAGACACAAAAAGTCTCTTAAAACTTTAAAAGTCATGTCAATCTCTACACAAGACTCTCACGATGACAAATAAAGATCGGATCGGAGTCCATTAATTGAATTAGAGAATGCCGAAAAAGTAAACGTAATTCGTTATTGTCTCCCTAAACAGTCCCACGATAAGAGGCTAATCAGGGAAGATGGATTAATTAATTGGGTTTTCCAAGGAAGAAAGTAGAAGAAAGCTTTACTTGATTGAGGGTAACCTAAGACGCTGATCTGGCGAAGAAGACTCTCAGAGGGTCGGACACGAAATGAGGAGACGGACCAAAAAGTTACCGTCCCACACACATACAAACCTAACACTTTTTGCACACGACGCTGCTGCATTCAGAATACAGGAAACGACTTTACAAGAAGAACCATTTGCCATTTCAATGTGAAGATGAGTCTCTTCTGAAAGACTTTTTCAGCTTAGAATCGAATTGCAATTACATTTGCATGTACAAAACCTTTGTCAACCAACAAACATCTGCAAGTAGACAAGCACCTCTGCCATATCTTGCTCAAAGAGATTAACGGTGATCGATGATTAACCACACCCATTTAATTGAATCTCCACACAGTTTTCAACGAGGGAAAGATAAAGTACCCTACACGAATTACCCTGCAACCCCATAACCCTCGGGTAAGCTTTGGGTAACCAGGAAGAAGAAATGAGAAATCATAGTCGGGTGCCTCAAAATGACATGAGTCATGACATAAGCGAGACAGATTTAGAATGTTTAGATCTCCACAAAAACACGGCCACAACCGTTCTTGGATGTGTGCTCTTCGTGTGAATTGTATTTTTGCAATACGCGTCACTTCTTCATTCAGCTCCCTACATATTCACCCTTCACATGAGTTACTAACTCATAAACTATCTTGCTACACATTCCCTCCACATTGTCCTCATAACATAAACTTGGTGAAAGATGTCCATTTCACGGCCCATCATACTGTGCAATTCCAATTGTACCTAAATTACACGGATATATTAACTTTGTGCCAATTTCTCCAACACATGAAATTGAGTGAAGCCATTCCCAACAGTCGTTAAGATGTGAAAGCTTTTTAAGGAAGGTTTCAAATTATTTGGAAGAATGCAATGAAGTGGTACTCGGGATGTACAAAGTAATGCGTAAAAATGTTTTCGCATGTTCAAGTAAACAACAAAAGTTTCAAAGTTTCAAAGTACAAGTTACATGGGAAAGTACGGAAGATATAAAAAGATTCCGAACATTCTTATTCTGCGATTTATGAGACTAGAAACACCATTCCATGAGCTAATTGAACATGGTGAGATTACGATACCGGCACATAACAATAGGTTTATATATCAGCGATGGTGGCATAATTACAATCACCCTCCACAAACATCAGGACGCACCCACTACAACTTCTGCCTCTAAATAACGCCTAGGTGGAATGAACATAAGGAAAGGGAGAGAGATGCTGCGTGTGATATATGGAGATTTGATACACATCGGAACTGAAGTATCGTGATGAGTTTGATCGCAGATGAGATTAGAGAAGAAATGGGATATCCGCAAATGAAGTGCATGCGATTTCTGAGGGTGAGAGATCGCGTCTTCAGCTGCTCCAGTTTTTGGGATGAGGAAGAATAAACAAAGTCTCAAAATAACTCTCTCATGAAATAATAATTAATGCAAGAAGTGGTGTGTGTGCTGGTGAATTGGGCCATATTTTTTGCTCCTTCCTGGGTTCGTGCCATCCTTACCTCATCTCACCATCATCATCCACTATTTTACTTATTATTCTTTCAACCTAATAACTCACCACCCCCTCCCCTTAACACACTACCTCACAAATTCATGCTTTTCAAGAAAAAATATGACACTAGATTAAAGCAATTTCCAAACGCACCAGAAATTAAGTAAAGTCCCGATATCTTACCCAAGACAGTTTCAATCACAGGAGGTCAATGAAGATTGAAAGACACAAGAAAGTTTCCAAGAATATCTGTGCACTGATAACTTAAATGTCGCAATCAATCAGATATAAAAGACAAGTAAGGGAAACCTACGTTTCTACTTGTTCTACTTTACAATTTGGCATTTGCAGCCCCAAGTAACACAAGACTTCTGGAAGGAATGGCAAAAATGAGACTGAGATGACTTATCCGTAGCCTGGCGAATTTAAACTATGAGGAAGGCTAAATAGGTAATTCATGGAATGCTCCTTCAATTTATGGAATGCTTTATAGCTTAACACAAGTGCAAGTTTGAATGACCACGTTATGAAGACACCCTGAAAGCTTAATTTAATGGGATGGAACGAGCGGTGGTGAAGCAATGAGGTGCGCCTAATGAGCGAATCCAACATTTGGCCGAATAATTGGATAGGATGAAGAGTGACATTTGATCCGCCCGATGTAACCTGACACTCCGGACCACGCCACACATGTCCACACCACCACACCGAACAAACACATAAGGCTACGCAAATCAAACGACTCAGAAACTCAAGAGCATATAGTAGGAATACAAACAACATGCCAATTTCATTATTCGAGAGTAAAAGTGACATGTAATGTCGTTACCTTCACATCACTCAGAGAGGCCATAAGGTCGTCCAGTTCTCGTGTCGCAGGTGAAGCTGCCGGACCAAGAAAAGTCCGCTGAATCTTCCTTTCCACAGTAATTCGTGTCTTTCCATCAGCCTCATCTCTGAAAAGCAATCAAGCATATTCTGATGAACCATACTGGTCGCTACAAAGTACTAAATTGAGAGTCAAGTTACGTAAAATCAAGTTTCCTTAATTTAGAAAATGACAGTAATTTATTAGTTTAGTTGAGCTCGCTAACCCATTGGCAAGGTCATCAAGAAAAGGCTCAGCAACATGCCGTTCATGACTTCCAACTGAGGACCGCGAACTAGGTCTGTTTCCGTTGTACACAAGTTCTGAAAATAGAAAATACATCATACATAGAAACTTGCAATTACTAGTTGGCAGTGGAGATATATCCGCGCAAGCCGATATCAGTATAATTTAGAGTACACACACACACATGTGACACCCTAGTTCGGTACTGAAATCCTTGCCATTTACGTTCCTCTGACAATCTTGAATCCATACAGGATAATATCGCCAGTGTATATATGTTTCCCTGACCTTAAAACTACTACCACGAAAATGACATCACTAACTCATAAACATTTCATCTTCAAAAGTAACAACTGCTCGGTCTGTTAACTTTCACCAGAAACCATACAAAATAACTCAATCCATTATTCACAGGCTTGTGACAAAGCACAAGTGAATATATACAACCGAACCAATATTTCTAGCATTTATTGGTGGTTAACATTTACTGCTAAGCGTCACTGAAGAAAATTAGGCTTGACTGCCAAGTACACATTTTTGTAAATGAGCCTACCAGTAAAAATAAATTGAAATTATGGCGTGGTAAAACAATGGACAACTAAAATCTGCTAGACGTTTTTTTTCCTGCCTCATCTTTGTTGTGTACATTTCAAAAGATATCCCGTATACAACTACTTAGTTAGCACAGTCCTATTGAGCAGAAAGTTCAGAAGATGACATTTTGCCAAGGACGCAAGTGCAATTATTACTCTAGGAAGGGTATGACTTTGACATGCAATTCAGTCCTTTGTTAGTTACTGAGATATTAGAATCAATATACTGTAATCATGAATTTGTCACAACTATGAATAAGGTAGGGCAGGTCACGATCAAATCTTGTTTCATACCTCGGGAAGCAGGTGACACCGGAGCGTATTTGGAAGAAGATGAAAGGTCTTGGAGTAACGAGTCCAGCTCACTCATATTTCCGGCATTCTTGATGACCGGACTTGCAGCTCGATACATTGTCTTTGTCGTCGTTGTCTCTCGAACTGCATCTCCTCTTGATCCCAAAGCCTGCGTTCAAACACACATTCAATAAGTCTGCATCTTCTTCAGGAAGAACCTCCGATTTATAGGTCACCATTGCAAAAAGCCCGTCATTGACGCAAGTAATAAATTCAGTATTTATTTCTCTAATCATTTAAATATTTATAATTCAAAAAATAGATTTATATACTTCAAACAGAAAATCTTATTTAGTTAAAGCAATACGAGCATTAATGCATAGGCTTAATAAAATGCATAATATACCGATCGTTCCACATTGTAGTCAAATGTTTCGTTCTGTTTGGCCAGGGATGATGAGTTATACGGTGAAGAATATCCACTAGAACGACTAAGACTTCCTCCAGGGCTCGTGACCGTCGTCTGCAGGTCAGCCAACAAGGCGTCTGTAATAATAATTAATTAGTATTAACAAAAACGCCTTAAATGCGCTAAAATGAACATGCAACTCCATGTATAGTGTCTTTTCTAGATGAGTTCTTATTTTCTACTTAAAAATTAGACTCATAAATGTATGTAAGTCATCTACCTGCATGCTTTCAAGCGTACGTTACTTATACTTTTATTATTACCTGTCATCGTTAGAAATTCACAACAAACCTTTCCTTTCATGCAGAATCTACTTTCAGTTTAGGTTTTCTTGGACGAGTAGCATGGAATTATAAATTGTAGGTCACAATTTGTGTGTCGTCGTGTCAATTACTCACAAGTTGACATTTCCAATTGTGTTTTTACTAAACTTGATTTCGTACGAAAATAGTCACATCGGATAAGAAAGGTATTTCAAGCTGGGAGTGTGTCATTTTGCACTGGTCAATCTAACGCACGTGATTTCATCAACATTGCTAATTAAAATTGCAATGACTAAACGGTGACATGATTAAGACGCGATCATCAATAAGCACGAAATGCACAACAGTTTGTTAGACTCTTTAAAGGCATAAGTTGAAGTAGAAAGTAGTCTACTGTGTCCAAATAAGACGTGATTTTTTATCATTCTACATGTTCAATCGTATTGAAATCTCCCTTGAATATAACTACCACGAGGACGAAAAAAATGTGTGTGACACCTCGTGTTCTGTACGCACCACTGGCCTCATTTTGGAGAAATAAGCAATACCATGTTGTACAATACTTCTTGCCCATCTTAAATAGCTCATTAGGACAGGCCACAGGGCGTTATTTCTCTCTCATATGCCCATATAAGGAGGCACAGCCCATCTGTTCAAAGAAGATGGGTAAGAGTGGGTGTGGACTCTAGATATAAACACTAAGAAGGGGTGGGTATGTCCCCTAACCTTAAAGTGCCTTATACCACAACCACACCCCATTTATTCTGGAGTCTGGACAAGTAGGAAGCAGATTAAGCATCAGGACATAAATGAAACGTGTGACCATGACCATGGACTCTCACAAAGCATACACGCAGCTACTCTCTCACGATACAAGATGCCTTCTCAATTCTCATGCCCACACTCAACTATTAAAGGAGAGGAATCTCACTTTTTCTATAAGATCAATGGGAACAAGCAGACACTACTGGACAAAACTTATCAGATCAAGTGTAGGAGGGCTCTTAATAACAAGACTTTGCCATTATTAGCAATTCTTTAGTGAGTTTAGTCATATTATAATTCACCTCGTCGTTCATTTTCATTTGACTCGTCTCTAATCCAAAAATTACATTTTGCTCAGGTCCAACATGAAAAGAAACTAAATCCTCAGTAAACAATCGAGAAGAATGTTTAACTTGCGGTTCTCAGTTCTCCGGGAATATGAAATGAGACATAAAGTCTACGCCAATCAGAAAGATGATAACTCGGTCATAATGGATAATTTTATGACTTAAGTCTGCACCTGCAGCAATAACCAACTGTATAGTTACAATGTTACTACTGTTTTAAAAAGAAACAGAACACAGGATACATGTGTATGTGTTATGCCCCAACTATCCCTGCATCAAAAGTAAATAAACCAACGCTAAAATGAAGAGACTTTAGACATTAAGGAGCAAGGTTGGAAGTTGGAACAGTACCGGCTGACGGCATAGCTTCTGCAAGTCAACAAGAACGGGTGAATCCTTGTGTTTGTCCTTCACTCGTTCACTCGCAATTTCCCCGAACGGATTGAACAACACTCACTGAATGTGAACCACAAAGTAACCGGATATTGGAGATGAGGAAAGATGGAGCAAGAGAAGGAAGAGAAAGCCAACGGCTTTGGCCAAGTGTTCGAAACACAACTTTTTAACTTTGACTGTGAATATGAATGGCAGTGAGGTGCTCGCACATGTGCTTACTACACATAAACAATCTTCAATCTCAAGAATCAGAATGAAATCAAAGATGTTCAATTCACTTCTGAGTGTGAAGGGACACTGAGGAAAGAAACCAGCATGCTCGAGCAACAAGTGACGACGACACACCCACACGCCGATACAAAGAGATGGACCTGAAAGCCTGAGAGAACACCTAATGCCCCTATCCACCTTCATCTCTGTGTTATAAATCTGCTGTCAAACTCATGAGAATACCTAGTAACCTAAACCTCGCCTCCTACCACATCTCTTTGCATATTATGTAATCAAACAATACGCATTCCTCACTACCACGATGCTTCATACCCAAATCAAGAAGAAGTCTGTCTGTACTTGTTTACTACTTATACTCTTCTACCACTGAAATCCAAGATGTCTAAGAGAGAAAGAAGTGTATAATATAATACATACACTAATAGGTTATATAGCTAGTCTCTAGAGCCAAAATTATCATCGACACATCCCTTGACTAATTTCAACCTCTAAATGAAGTGTGTGCCAAACTGAGCGCATGTAATACTCAAGTGTGCTAAATATATATGTATGGAAGAGTTTAACTTAACCAATCTGGAGATACTCTAACTACTTCGCTATCGAATGCCCAGCTGTTCTTCACCCAGTGTTGGATAAACCGATAATACTGTAGTACTTCATGTTTCCATGAAAGTGTTTTGAATATTACGACGTGACCTATTTGCTCCTTAAATACAATAATAGAATTTCTCTCAACTCTCTTGTAATCATGAATGAAAGCATGCATAACTGCACAGATCACTAAGCTACGGAATGCACTTCATAATGAACAAGTATCTTACTGAGATAGCCTTCAAATTGATGAGTCTTTTGTCGACTTCCAGGTCTTGAAGATGCTGACCCAGCTGGACTGGGACTGCGTCCGTCATTAATAAAAGCATCACTCATGATTTCTTTCTTAACAGAGGTACTTTCTCCTCCGTTGTTATTTAAATCACTAGCTTCTTTCAGACTGCTCAGAAATGTAGTTTTAGTTGTAGATGTGGTCGTCGTCGTGACTGAGGATGAAGACTTATTATTGGACGATGAAGTCTTAGCACTTTCAAAAGATACTGACATTTCACCTTTCACCTGACGAAACTACTCAGCAAAATACCCCACACAAATGTTGCACTTTCAACTTTAGAGAACTTTGAAACTCCCGTAGTGAACCGTGTCAACGATGATAAAAGCTAAGATTGAGCTGAAAGATTTCCTGTTAGACGACCCGGTGAATCTTCTTATGGGAAAGTGCCAAGGAAGCCAAAAATGAAGGAGAGTTGCTCTACATCCTCGAATCTCTCACTTCCTTCCGTCCTTCTGACACACCGAACAAACCACCAAAGACAGAAAGATGAGCCCAATGTACAAAATCCATACGAAAACTGTAGAACATATGCTGTCTTATTCTAAACTTATACGAACGTGTTCTTTTCTCTGACTCACTAAGTTTACAAAACACTACTAGAAATAATAAAGAATGAGTACACTAATTACAACACAATCCACAGCAGGATAATGTAGAAAGATATGCTTCTTATCGTCTGTCAAAAATAACCCGAGTGCGTGAATTTATCACAATAAGTAAATACCCTAAATACCTCACTTACTCACGACACAATGTTCATGATGGTAAACACCATAGTCCTGATACTCCTGATAATAAAGTTATCTGCTACTGAGGTGAGCATATAATCTCGTCACACACACTCCCCTAAGATCAAAACCAACAGGAAACTTTGGTATAAAATATAACGCAAAGGTCAGTGTAATATCTGAATTAAATATGGAAGAATGCAATATGAACCATAGAGCCACACAAAATATCATCATAAATGCATAGATCTCTGAGGTAGATTGGTATAAATATGGGTAGGTGAAGAGGTTATCATTGTCGTGATGATAGCATCACGAATTCAAGACGTGATGATGACACTTTATCGCGAATAGTTTTTATATGTTCATGTGAGTTTCACTTAATAGACAGGCTTGCATAAATTTCACTGAACTCTTCATGCGAATTTAAACGGTGTGTGTTGTTAAGGTTGGGGACTGGGTACGATAGTCTCTTGCGTTGGGATGTTGAGGTGCTCTGTAATACTACGAATGCATTCAAGCGTACAAAATACTCAATATTTATTTTGACGTTAGTATTCATGACCTTGGTCTTCGTTCATGTGTCGTCTACGAACAAACAATATCTACTTTGTAATCAAGTGAGAATCGCCAGTTTACAAAGATTACATGTTTGCACTTAATTTAGGTTTACATATGAGTATCATGCATGCAGTGGTGTGGAGATGATTTAGGAGAATTTAAGTCATGACATTCAGTCAACTGTTTAAACAATCAATATTCAAGATCATTTACTAATATAACTCGGACTCTGGGTTCACTGCTTACACAAATTGCTTTATGAAATTAGTGTATACGAAACACTCCGGTGTCAAAAAACTGAATTATAATCACAGTCAGTGGTCATAATCCCTGTCTCAAAATCACAAAAATTTGAATTATTTCTCATACAAAACGCATTACTTAAAACCTGCTTCTTTTTAAATCACAGACACTTTATATGAACGTTGTTCACGTGTCTTCATCAATCAAATCTAGGCTTTCTAAGATTCTGTAGAATGTAAGTGTTGGAGAATTTCGATTTTACTTCGTTTCCAACCTAGATTGTTTATCTAAGTTGGTGGGGATTTATCGAACATAAACCATTTCAGAATTAAAAAGCTTCTAAAAGTAAATAATCTTCTAACATTCCAATCTTTGCAAATTGTAGTGCTGGTTAGTAAAGATGATTAAGCTTACAAAAGGAAAAAGGAATGCTAAATGTTATTTATTTTACAAGGTACTCAGTCAACAAAAGTGTCAGCAGTTGGTATAAGTTGAAAGCATACATTACCATCCGTCTCGCTTCATTACTGATAATAGGGAGACGCACTGCAAGGATCATCAACAACCTAGACTTGCTTTGGGACTATTGAGACCAAGACAAGGTGCATGCTTGTAAGGTTGCGTCACCGAGCAATGAGCAAGCAACCATAATCTTACAGTGAATGTTAAAAGTAACAAGAATCTAATTGTAAGAGCAATAAAGAGCATCGGTTAGAGTACCACATCTACATCATTTTTACATTTCGACTGGAATCAAAGTATCATTTTAAGACTAGGAGAATCTAACAGAACCTTAGGCATTCAGAAGGCGTGGGTGTTAAATGATCCACACACGTACGTATACATTATCTGAAGTTAAGCAAGGCCATATTGATTATCCATTAACGCTATTAAGTAGTAATGGCTTTGCAAAATGCTTTCTAATGAAGCTATTCAAATGACAGGGCGCAGGAAGAAAGGCTTATACAGGCTGGATAGCTTGCATTGTTTTTAAAGTGACTTTAAGATTAATGACAAAGACAAGGTTGTTTTATGTCAAAGGTCAAGTTTGAATGGTAGACATGTGGGGAGGATGTTACAGTTACATGAAAGCATATCCACGATGAAAGTTGATGAATCTATTGAGAACGAGCCAAGATGTGTTTTTGTGCGTCCACCCGCACTATTTTTAACCTGAGGGGAGACGATCCACGCTAAGAACAACGTCTTCGAAATGTTTACTCACATCAACATACATACACACTTTTATACACTTATCATCTACAATTTTTTAGTTCAGAATGATATGTATATAACGTACGAAAAGTTACAAACTATCAAAATACTAATGAAAGTTTACACTACACACCGCATGCATGCGGGTGTCCATCCCAAATCTGAACTAAAACCCCAAGAAACTACGAACAAATATGACCACACCCTCCTTCGTGTGATTCCTTCCATAAATTTAATTTGCTTTATGAAGATACAATCCACTGCATATAGAGATAAGTATGAGATTTACATGGTACCGGAAAACCGTATAGGCTATACACTATACACATTAATACACAAGAAAGAATATAAATGGCCACGAACGTCTGAAAACCAAACATGAAGAGAGGAAGTCTAATAGAAATGGGTTGGTCGTTTTGATTTGTAATGTTTTTGTGCTTTTCCAGAGCTTTCTCAAGTGTCGTCCATATCTCGAAGTATCCATCTTTGTAATGACTTTGAGTCTTTGAATCATTCATTTTATCCCATGGAATTTCGGAAAAATTCTTCATGGCCTCACCAAAAAGTTTAAAAATAGTGTGTCCTAGCATGGAGTAATATTGTACATAATATAATGATTCTTGTGTCAACCAGTACCAACAACAAAACACATAAGGGTGATGTAACTACTCTAGAAAAGAGATTTCATGGAATAAATACAAATACAAATACAAAGGGTGCAACTGTGAAAAATTAGGCAGTTGTATTTTGTATTACAATCAGCAGTATAAGAGAAAGACTGTTTCCTTAAGCCTTCACTTAAGCAACAGTGTAACACTCTTAACCTAACTAACCATCTAAGTTGGTATCTCTTTGGCTGGACTTGCGGTTTAGATTAAGATGCCCCATGCATAAAGTGTTCATTCATAAACAGCAGGGGTGCCTTAGTTTTAGTTATGTTCCTGTCATCAGGGTGATCACATCAATCTGTCACTTGACTTTTCTAGCGTAAAGACTCAATGAGTAAACAACACTGTCTTATCGATTGGGTGTAAAGATGAAGCAAAGTCCACCACACCCTCCGGGTTACCCTCCTTCTTTCATGTCAATCAATCATTGTCGTAAATTAAGCCATTCGAATCTGAACATGCATTACTTCAAGCTTCCATCCTTGCTTCCTCATCATTGATCATTCCAATTAAAAATTGATGTCTAATTATGTGGAAGTTTGGGTTTTCTTGTCGATTTCAATTGAGTCTTGTTCATTGAACTGTATATAGCTTATTTCAAAAACATGAAATTTCGAAAAGGCTAAAAAAGAAGAATCTTTTAACTGAACAGTATAAAGTTCTTACAAATTCACCAAATACAAACAAGGTATGAGTTATGCCATGCTACGCATGTTATGCAATAGCAATTCCAGCATTCAGTCGTCAGTCATGCATTTCACTTACATCCTGGAGACGGAAGCTGCTTCCTTGTGCATCTATATGGTTGGTAGGAAGAGGAAGGTGAACCATCCTCGACATTTCCGTACATATTTGCTTAAAATTATTGACACTCGCCAAACCAAAAAACTTAAAGACAACTCGACAACTACAGAACCGTCAAAACTGTCACTACTGCCAATTAAAAGGACACGAGCACTGTGCAAATGCACCACATTAACGTAACAGTTATATTGAGACGAGACACGTGCCGGGGAGAGACAAACAATATTCAAACAATATCCACGAAGAAACAATTAAGCTTAGCAGCAAAATTAACAACAAGGGACAACGGAGCCGGTAGGATGATAAGATGCGACTAGGAGACACTGAATTCTTTAAAAGTCAAGAAATGAAAAGGAGACAGGAGGAAGTTAGGGAATACTTGTTGGAATTGGATTGGAACTTCTTCACTGACTCAACCGGACGATGGAGTGAACGGAAGGAAGGAAGCTTCGCCCTACGCTTGTCGACGCACTCTCTCTCCCACGTATGTCTTCACTTTTTGCTCAATGAAATGAAATGTACACAAAAAGTACGGATAGATGACTACTATTAGAAAGCAAGACTAAAGAAATTCGGATGTTTAAAAATACAAAAAAGACTTAATCTTCAGCCTTCGTTTACTCCTCAAGGAGGTATCTGTGAAAGATTGAGAAGGCTCCGGATAAAATGTGGAGGTGCAATTAATTAACACAGCCTTGGGCCTTTCTTTCTCTGTGTTAAGGATAATTGATGACGATCCAGTAAAGTCAGCCATCCCCGAGTATGCTACCTAACTGTGCATGTTAACTTCACCATTTCATATTCTAAATATCTACTGGTTTGTACCAAGATCCATGCCAGAACGACTCAGTTTATCCAAACAAGTTAATTAAAAGCCAGATTCATCAGATTCAACTTCATAAAGACAGCAGAGCACTAGTAGTACAAAATCATACATCGACATGTTGGAAAAGCAGTCAAACACGGGCCAAAAACAATAAAAAAGCAGTGTGGGTGACACATAAATATCCCACACACGAGCACCAGCAGCTACTCTTACGCTAATGCCAAATGCCATGCAGCAAGTACTAAACGAAGTCAGTTTGGCTGCAACTTTGTAACTTTTGTGACTTGGAAGAATTGACGAAGAACGATCTCTGATACTGATATCTCACATTTGCAGGAAGAAGAGCACAGGAGAAATCTCCTTACTCTTACAATTAGAGACACTTGAGCAACTGGGCTGTGTGCTTGTGTGGAAGCAACAAGACTCACGATGACATGAAATGTGCCTAAGGTGACCAAATAATCTTGGGTCTGACATTAATGTTGTTTTTTTATTTGCAGAAAAACAGTTCTAATGAACTATTCTACTATTCTTATGTTCTTACTCTGATATGTGTCTCACCTAAGAAAAACTGTATACTCAATTAAGCACAAGATTGATGTGGCTAACCTCATTTTCAGCAAGTGTGCGGAATTTCTCCCTTAAATTATTCCACACTATTAGCTGTAAAAACAAAATTCTAAGATTGGCATCAGGCCTGAAGCGTCTACACAGGATGGCTTTTGCTTTTTAAATTCGTAGAACATGCACCTTCCTCTACTTTTAAACTTTTAAATGAATCAACTCTCGTTTAATCAAAGGCTGACCACAACAGACATGACAAAATAATCCTCAACTCTGAGATGAGCGATGACTTCATCGTGAATCATTTAAAGTAATAAATAACATCATAATAGTGATATTTAAGAAAATGCTGAGCAAGTTCTGGTTACTCTATTTCACATCCTGTGTTCCTTACTCATACACACTGGTTACTACTTAATGTGCTATGCACGAACATGGCCTAATAAATTTGATGAAAATGACACTTAACATCATGAACATGACTTTAAAATTTCAACCCTTAATTTTACACCCCACAACACTCTGACATGAAATGAGCACAACCAGACTTTTACACGTCACAAAGTACTTTAGAATCAAAGAAAATCAGACACAAATAAATATTTACTTACTTAAATCCTCCATCACCAATGAACTTCAAATATTTTCCACGTAGCTTCAGTTAAACTTCCTCTTCTGATTTTTACACGAGCAGCAAGGTATCTTAAAATTAACCTCTACAACTATCACAAAACTATTTAACTTCCTCTGTCACTTACTCTGGTTTCATGAAAATCCTAATCATTAATAAATTATTATGTAAATTTTAATGAAGCACGCACAAGAGTTTTTCAAAAACAAGACTGATGACCATGCTCCGGCTTTCCAAATGGAGAACTTTTGAATTAATGGATTTAAGCACAAGAACCCGTCTCCTAAATATATGTGTGAGTGACGTACTTAATGTGGTGTGTGTGCGTTAATACTTGCGGTCAGACTTAATTAATAACAGAGCTGCAGTTAGTTAACTGAAGGAAATGAGTCAGCCGAGAGAGAAGTGAGCGAGTGAATGAAGACATTCTCTTCGCTCTTCTTATGCCATTGTTGTTGTCGTGTGTTGTTGTTTTGCAGATTCAAATTTCAGCGCAGCTCCCGGGGCAAACTGAGTTGGCTCCAAATTCAAACCTTTCCCTGCACGTGTCCTGTGTCCTGTGGTTGTGTGCGTGCATTGTGAAGAAATAGTTGTGAAAGGTCTGATAAGCGTGTATCATTCATCAGTTAATTTTTAATCATGGTAAGTACTACTGGTAATTAACTGTTGTACAAAATTTTGATGTTTTAACGTCTACTTTAAACGTTTGTGTAGCTGCGTCGACAATCGCGACTTCGGAGGGAGTTTATTTACAGGAAAGGAGTGGAAGAAAAGAAAAGGACGATTCAGGACAAGAAGGAAAGACTCAAGAGAGCCCTCGACGGTAGGTTGACCATGTTTTGAAATAATTATTTAAATTTTAAATAACTCTGTGCCAATATTTTATCTATATGTGTTTTGCTGCAGATGGAGTACGTATTGATACAGACTTGAAGAGGAGCGCTTTGGGACTACAGAAGTCCCTCAAATGGGATGATAAATCGGGAGATGTGGCTGCAGCAATTGGAGGAGAGGTGAGATAGAATTAATTGCAGTTTTTATATTTAAAATTCTAACATCTTTGTGTTTTGGTTAGTCTGGAGGAACAGGAGTTTCCAGTCAAGACGATGAGTACCGATGGGCTGGAGTGGAAGACCCCAAAGTTGTACTTACTACCTCCAGAGACCCTTCTGCAAGACTTAAAATGTTTACTAAAGTATGCTCACCATATAGCAATGAGATATTGGCCGGATGAATCCTGACTCATAAACATATTTAATTTCACAGGAAATGCGTTTGTTAGTGCCTAACTGTCAGCGGATAAATCGAGGAGGATACGAGTTGGGCCAATTGGTGGAAGCCTGCAGAGCGAACGCTGTGACGGACTTGATCCTTGTGCAAGAACATCGTGGAGAACCAGACGGACTTATTATTTGTCATTTACCCTACGGCCCCACCGCCTACTTTACTGTTTCTGGCACAGTTATGCGTCACGACATTCCAGGAGGACTTCCTCATGCTCCCCAACAGTATCCACATCTCGTCTTTCATAATTTCAAATCTCAGCTGGGCCACAGAGTTCGTTACTTTTTCAAATTCTCACTGAACTTTAAAATTTCATGATAACATTGATAACCATTTACTTGTGTATACAGGTGGAAAACATTCTAAAGTACCTTTTTCCAGTTCCCAAAGTGGACTCAAAAAGAGTAGTCTCGTTTGCAAACCACGAAGATTACATTGCAATGCGTCATCATACATACAAATCATCGGATGGTGGAAACGATGTTGAGCTGGTGGAAGTAGGACCTCGTTTCATGCTCAAGTGTAAGCGTTTTTGCCTGATTTCACTGACGTTAGTTGCCCTGATTTGCTAAGTAAATTTGTGATTTTTTTATTTAGTGTACGAGATTAAATTAGGCACAATTGATAATGCAGCAGCGGCAGATGTGGAGTGGGCTTGGAGACCGTACATGAACACCGCCAAGAAACGTCGCTTCCTCTCAGATGATGACGGTTGGGCCCAAGACGATGCACCAGCTAGTTCCAATTCAAAATAATTATCGTTTGTATTTCGTTTTGACCTGTTTGTGAATAAATGTCCTCGTTTATCAAAATCTCAAAGAATGAGTATTTATTGTTCGTTTGAAAAGTGAAAAAAGAATTATTGCTGTTCTGAAGAAATAGTTAAGCTAATTGACGGCGGTAGTGACGTCCTCAAGGACTCTAGAACGTCATCTCTCAACGGGTTTTCCTCCAGAGAAAGCGACTCAAGACACTTCATTGATCGAATATCCTCCACCTCAACTTCTACACCCACACATAATTTAGTTAAGTGATCCTGCTATAATATACCCAACATAACTAAAACTTCACCCGCTATGTAGTTATGCGAAGCATTTAGAGTCTTCAGCTTCGAAAGTCCATACACAGACAGCGGAAGACTTACGAGAGCATTGCGAGACACATCCAGCAGAGTTAACTCAGCAAAGGACCCAATTTCTGGAGGCAGCAGTCCCACTCGATTCCCACTTAACCGTAGCTCTACCACCGACCGATTTGTACCACCACAGAGTTGCACTTTAGAACCTTTATAATACACCCTTGGCTGCTTGTTCCTTGTGTCCATCAAACATCCTTCTTACCAGTAAGCAGGGGGAACTTAGTCGGAAGTTTAGCTGGAATCCGAAGTATCACATTCCTAGAGATGTCCAGGGTGAGCACCTCTGTATTCCGCAAGAGATGAAACACAGCTTCAGGCATCTGAGTTAACTGACACTCGTTCAAATCTAAAAGGTCCTTATAAAGTGTCAGCACCACAGGCCAAGGCATATTTACTATTCCAACTCACCTAAGTGACCTGTCTCAATGGCACGGTCACAACGCTCAATAACTCGAGTCACACCACTCGCCATAGTTGATGCAGCTGATTCACTTTTTTCTGTGAACGGATAGATTGTTCGGAAGTCGATCACCGAACGAGAGGAAATGGCTGACGAGCACTCAGTGGAACTCAAAACTGCTCGGGTGCGTCTCAACATTCCCCAACAAAGTTTAAATCTGTTGGCTTTCACTTGTGTGTATGCTTATCAGTCTAAAAAGGGTTCTAAGTCATTAGTCGCAGCTCACCTGACTTCCCACTCTGTTCCCACCATGCATTTCGATTATGCAACCCGTCAAATGATATGTTATTTACTTAATCTACCTCTGATAAGGTTGACAACCACACAGTCACCGCACACCAAACCGCCCAATTATTAAAAGACGCAAGTGCGTGACTGGATGTTAAAAGTAAAAATTAAGGATTGCTGGATTGGAAGAATGCAACGAGAGGGACTCTGACGCAAGTAAGGATCAATTATTGGGGCAGCAGCTTGACGGAGCCGACAGGAAGGAAGTTGTGAGTTATCGGTAAAACTGACCTTATCTTGTCTTCCCTTAAATTCATCTGTGTAGTAGAGAACAACATGAGGTAGGCTGCCAGAAACTGCCAAGTTGGCCACGTGGATGACGTAACTCGGCCAAATGAAAAGGTTCATAAGATGATTTACGCTCACTGTTAACGCTTTATTGCTTAAGTCGGCACAAGGACGTTATCAATTGAAAGGGAGAGTTGGTCCACTGACCACCACGTACTAATTGCTTACATAACTATTCAGGATAACGGATTATCAGTTCATAACTATTAATCGTGTGTGTGTGAGTGCGTTTCCGCTCGAAGGACTTTAGCTTTGGCTCATCAGACTAGAACGGTTACTACGACAGGCCTCTGTACAATATATTCACCTATACAAAATCCTTATTCTCCTTAAAAGTATAGTTCCGTGTGGTAACTGAGTACGTACAAAGGTAAGTGTGGGTGTGGCTCCAAATTCGTATCAAGTGAGAAGTACAAAATCCGTACAAAACTATTCGAGTCTTAGTGAATGAAGTGCGAGTCTTCCTTCCTAAGGCGATGGAAGTGGAGGTAACCCTAAATCCTCTTCTTCGTCTGGAGGTGTCACATGAACGGTCACTGTCGTCCAAGATCCAACTTCTGCTAGAGCGTCTTCCGACAAGGGATTGTGTCGGAAGTCTACTGTCTCCAGCACTTCCGAGTCCAACTTTCCATCCACATCTGCAACAACAAATCATTCCTCCAGTCATACAATCCAACTATTAAATGTAACAACTATTAAACTACACCTGCAATATAATTGTTGGATGCAAGAAGGACAGTCAGACGTGGTAAGGCATAAACTGCAGGTGGGAGTGACACAAATGCATTGCATGAAATATCCAGCAAAGTCAAAGACGAAAGACGTCCTATTTCTTCAGGTAACTTGCTCAGTCGATTTCGACAAAGTCGCATTTCTGTAATAAACAAGTCAAATGCCAAAATTCAATCAAGGCTAATCCAACGTTGACTTCTTTGCTATAATTATATAATCATACGTACACCATGTATCTATATTCATATATATTAAGTCATTTATTGGAGTGGGTCACCATCGCAGATTCACACACTCAGTGACCTACACAGCGCCTTCTTGTACAACTCTGCATAGTTTATCGACAACAATGACTCACTAAACAATTTGTTGAGGTGTTGAGGGACATCCGAGCATGGCAAATGAAGAACCGCAGGCCACTGCTCCCCACATTCAACACGTGATACCCCAATCTGCTCGGAAACCCATGGCATCACGCCAACTCACTTTGGAAAATTGGAACTCACACCACTTCAAATGCGCATTGGGATTTCCCATCAAACACAAACAACATCCGTGGCATCAATAACGTCTCTCTTGGACAACTAAACATTAAACTGTACATGATCCTTCGTGGTCGAAACACTTACCAGTGATATGTGCAAAGTTCGTCGCAAGTCGGGGAGGGAGTTTGGTTATCGTATTGCGCGACAAGTCCAACGTCTGAAGACGCGTGTGACGAAGTAACAAGAAGATTGCCTCTGGCACAGACATCAATTCGCATTCCGATAAATCTGCAATGCACATGCAAAACTGTCAGTTGTTTGACACTTACTTTCTCCTGATATAGAAACATGCTCAACAGTCGATGTGAAATCCACAACTGCCAACCGTTCCCCAACTTACCCAGATGCGAGTTTTCCTTGGCGTCGTCCACTCGACCAACCACACGAATTATGGCTTTTCCAGCCTCCCTTGTAATGACCATTGCAGCCCTTGCATGGGCCGTTGCTGCTGCGTCTCCTTCAGTCTCATCTTCCCCATCCCGAGTGACAACGTCGTACGGTCTCATGACGAATCTTCCAGTAAATGTCCCACTGATCCACTACTAATCAAACCACTCCCTCAGTACCAACCCTTCTTTACAGTTTCTTAAGGCTTTCTGAGAAAAACACTTGAGTGATCTTGGCTAGATCCACTGAATGACTGACACTGAGATGGACTTACAATGATTCTGGTTGTGGTAGCTTTGCGCTAAAGGTTCCCTTGGGGGTTGTTTGCTAATAAGTAGTACTTCCTTACTTCCACTACCACTACGTATGGTGGTAGTTGCTAAGAGATTTCTTGATAAGTTTCAATTGAGGTTTGACTTGTTCACCTGCTAGTCTCTTCATAATATGACTGAGGAGTTGATGGCCAACACTGGGGCTATTTATGTCCTCGGGCTTCCGAACACTCACCACAGTGTTCGAGAGAGTCGTCACTTCCTCCTGCGTCTTGGCCACTTTTAAAATCCGATGACTTTTTTCCCAGAAGCTTCCCCCACGACGGAGTTCACCCTCGGAACAACGCAACCAGCCGTTTCGTCTCCATCCATTCATCCAATAGACCTTAATTAAGTACAAAGTACGAATTTCTATCTCTCGATGCAAGTGACCGTATAAATGAACATGAACTCCAAATGTGAATAACATTCTGAATCTAATCTTTCCACACAAACCTCGCTATTCACTAAACTCCCTATCGCTGCATTTTACGCCAACCGTCGAACATCTCTTTCATAAAATCACGGGTTCCCGAAATCCCTAAAAACACCTTCCAAAATGCGACTACATCTTCCACACATTGTTTAATCTCCCCTCTATTTCCATGGCCCCTCTCCAAGTCTCCAAGTCGTCACTACCAAAAGATTTGTTGATGTGTTATGTAAACCAATCACTTCCCAATACTCCAAAATAATCACAAATCTATTCATCCACTACGACTTAAATGCTCACGCTATAAATATTATTATTTTCATCCAACTTAAACGGAGCCAAGAAAGGTACACATAAATTCATCGCACAATTCCTGATTTTATGATAATGTTTAAGATTAACTCATTCTTGTGATCAGTATTATTACCTTAATATTAATTGTTTCTCAGTCAACCACAATAAATATAACGTAATTAATAAAGTACATTAAACAAGTTCAACAAGTCTCTGGCCTCGTATCAACGGCTTTTACATGTAACCCTCTTGTACGTTTCTTAAGCTTTATATACACGCATACCCAAGACTTAAATATACACGTTTCCTCTTGGCAAAACCATCTTAATTAAGCAGGAAAGATTAAAGATTAACATGTGCAGCAGTCAGCATAATCAGAAGAGAGCACATAGAGGAGTGCAGTGGATTCACTTCTTAATGATTAAAGTGCAAGCAGTTTCCGTGTTATTAATAGGATGTGTCTCATGTTGCCTCCTTCCATACGTGTGTGTAAGTGTGTTGTAGATGTGGATTACTGTGGATCAAAGACGTTAATAACAATTCTTGTAGTTTCCTCACCCCTACCTTCTCTACTTTTAACTCATTAACAAGCATCTCCTGCCATAAACACTCACCACCATACTTTACAAACCTACTATGACGGAATAACACAACTTTTTTAATCAAACTCACTGTTTAATCTCATTGACTTGTTCCATAATAATCCAAAATTCATCACCTCTCCAATATGTTCCAACAATTGTGTGTGCGGTGGCATTGCTAGTAAACAACGTCAATAGGTCACATGCATGTATATTAATCCTTAATAAGACCAGATGAAAAACCCACGCTCGGGAAACAAGCGTTGGTGGTGCACCTTTAATTACCAAACTCATATGAGTGGAAATAATGCACTTTCATAGATAAATAACCCACTCTTTCAGCATCCGTACTATTCAAACAACTTTACTAATTACTAAGCAACAACTCCACGAATAAGTTTTGTTAATAAACTCCCTAGAGTCGTGTTCACTAAAAACTTAAAACTGTTACACTTTCCTGTATTTCCCAATAGTGTCCACACACTCCTTAATAACTTAAGCCTAGTACTCAGGATGACTTTCGCTGGGAAATGAAATTGCCAGTGAAAACAATTTCGTGCAGGGTCATGGTGAAAGTTCTTTCACCGGAGTGAAAACACATTCC
>JAQGAB010000095.1:0-47068 GCA_034696565.1 Isotomurus graminis
ATAACGACAATTGACTCGTCAACGTCAAACAGACACTTTAAAAATAATCACAAGCTTGTCCAATGAATCACTGAAATTCAATTGGGAACTAATTTTTCATTGAAGGAGTCGCATGTCCCACAGCCACATTAGCACACATGAAATAATCCCACATTAAAATGAACACAGTCGACAGTGCTCTCAGTTGACCTTCCCCTTGTCGTCGCTTGTGGTGTGTCCACCTTGTCCAATTGAACGCTTAATTCACAATTATTCTCAATTCACCAATGAAAGAAATGCTTGCTTCCTCCTTTTTGTCACTCCCTACGTTCTTTCAGAATCTTACAATGACTTGTGACCTTTCGATAGTTAAGTAGATAGAACAAGTACTTCTCTTTACAAATTCAAACGCACCTTTAACAAACTCTAACGTGGAAATATGTATTCACCCAACTCAAATTATATTAAAGCATCTCTATCCTTCTTTGGCAAGAATTTAAAAGGCAAATAAGCTTAAATGTCACAGTAATATACTCAAACCATGCCATTTCATACCCAGGAGCAAGATGTATGTATTATCTAACAATAATTTATATCCCTCTATAAGACATACAAGTTGACTCTATTGAACTCACATAATTTGTGAATTAAGCAATCACATTAAATTAAGAGTGAAAACGCCTACTCTTTAAATACTTAGAAATGTTGAATGTCTCGAAGGAGAAATATACATGACTAGGGAATTTATGAACCACAACCTGCAAGATGCATGTCATTGCACAAAATTATATTTGGGTGGATGGAATTGTTTTGTTGGAATGTTCTTCTGGAGGAGGAGGTGGAGTGAAGGGACCCATTTGTCATCTTCCGAGTAAGACATTCATGTCACACTCAATTTATTCATATGCTAAACCTTGTCCTTCTACGGATGGGCACGAACCAACTTACTGTTTTCCTGTCTTTCTGTAGTTTTGTCCCTCCTTCTTTATGACACTTAATATTACCTCAAACTGGAAGGAAAGGTGTACAGAAGCCCACATATATTCCCTAATTTATACAAGTGAATACCCAGGAATCAGCTTACTTTAGTTCACAAGGCCACGGACGAACAGGTGTAATTTCAAGTTGTTGCTTTCTCCAATGAATCAATGGGAGAATAAAGGACAACCGCTTTCTCCGTAATTCCAGCAACTCCATCGCTTACGCTAACATTAAATCTTTCCACTAACTGTATCACCACCATTATTCACAGTTCACAAGAATTAAGACCGTTCTTCCCACTGAGAGTCTCACACAAAACAAATCCGAATAACAAACTACACAACAAGTCGCAAAATCCACTAACTAATCACAAGGAATCACGTGCAATTGAATCCAAAATGTCACTATTGTTACTAACATTTCCTTGAACTACTATCTTACATAAGGATCACTTTTAATCCGCTAAGAAGTAAGAACTGTCAAGTTCAAGAAGGAAATAATGAATAGGTATGTCAATTGCAATAAAACAATAGGATCGCAATCACTGAGATTTCTTTGTAGCGGTTAATTACAGTGCACCCTTGTTAATCTGAAATTCATACAATTGGTCATTGAGGTCCGCACCTTCCTTCACCAACTTTTCGGGAAGGAGGAAGAGGATTTTAATTGTAAAGGGTAAATGTAGAAGCCACGATGATTGTGGTGGATGGAGTGGAACAATAATTCCTAATGGAGATAAGATCGAGAAATAGAAGTAATCGTGTGGAGAGGATGTCAAACAATAAGCGTACATACAATTTTTGGCAGTCGATTGGCCCGATTGTGTAATCGCTCTCGATGTTTGATACAATTGTTTTGTGTGTGTATGTGTACACAGAAGTTTCTTCAAATTAATCGTGCTCACTCACAACAACGCCAACGATAGACTTAAATATTATGAGTTCTTGTGTAGAGATTAAGATTTAAGGTTCCCAAAGTTCGATGGAAGGACTCAACTCAATCAGGGCTTGTCCAACTGTGATTCTTTGCCAAATATGTCCTTCCTTCCTTATTACTTTGACATGAATTTTGACTAAAAGGTAACTTAAGTAATTGGAAACACAAGAGTCACAATAAATATCGAGAGGCTTGAATTCCTTAAGCTCAGGTTTAACTATCCACTGCCACTAAACTCGATATATTTTCTATTTAGGTGATCTTCAGTCACTCAGGAAGAACAACCTTAACCCTTACACTAATAAATACTTCACAGAGTCACTTTCAATCCACAGAAATCCTCAGAATCTCAGAAACTTCATACGATTCCCTGTGCATCCCCAAATTGACGCTGTTATGTCAGGAAAAGCAGTAAACTCTCACAGAATTGCGTATGGGTGGACAGAGACTTGGATAATAACAAGTCAGGATGAATTAAACTACGGAACATTTAATAAGACGGTACACAATGATTGCCAGCGAAGATGGAAATGATCATTCATTTCATGATGCATGAGGCTGAGAAGGAAAGGTGTGTGTGTGTGTAGCATACTATCAATGTGCAATTGAGTTAATGCAGAATTGCAATTTACAGGTGGAGAGGGACCAACAACAACCACTAACCACCACCACTACTGGCGATATGATCTCTGCCAACCTCGCTATTTTCTGCCTTGGAGATCTTTACTACAGAATGGTCGAATAGTCTCTGACTGCCTCAAAAGTAAAAGCGTTACAGAAACACACATGTGCACGAGAATTATGCACTTTTTCTTAAAATAGGTAACTACACACGAGTGAGCTCAGAAGTAGAATAAAAGTGAAGTTAATGAGAGAGCAAAAGTAATTATTACAGCTTTTATGAGATTCTGTCTCCTAAGGAGTTTTACTCAGAGGAGGATTCACGCACCAGAACGATGAATACACAGCGTAATACATAAGTTATAGTCAGAGTGGGTTTCCTAACACTTCATCTTTAAGTTTTAAGTGTATATTACTTGTGAGTTCCCTGCAAACTTCCTATATAGCCCAACGCTGAAAGGGAGATTAAGATGTTTAAGGTTTTTCTTCTAGGGCATTTTTCTTCTTAATTGGTTCACAAAGACACGACATTACTTAATGTGTTGTAATTCGTAGAAGGAGCCTCTCTTGTCGATTCGCCAATCCTAATGACAAACCCTCAGAACAATAGTAGGAAGAAGGGATGCGAACTTTTTTCGCATTTAGTAGGACAATGTGAGAGGAGAGACTAGGAGGAAAAGTTTCGAATTGGGAAAGAAACAGCCAAACGGAACTTGGGTAATCTTAATGTGTAAAAAGCAGTGATTGATTGACATGGGAGAGAACACGTTGGAGAGTTGAGAAGGTCAACAATGAACATGGGGAGTACCGTTCCCCGATTGTTGTCTACAATCTCTGAAACTTAATGGCTTTTTGTAGAGTAATTTTCTTATTTTTTGTGGAAAATTTCTGCACAAAGAGCTCGTTCTGTCGAAGGGTTTGTAATATGATCTCCTTGCTAGCAAAAACCGCAATTGACTTTGTGGACCTGCCTGCCCATCTTTACGTCATGACATCATCCAAATTACACACTCAGAGCTTTACCTCCTTCATCCTTGATCAAAAATATGTCAGTCGATATGCTCTCTTCTTTCGTATTTCATATGCACACAGTCGCAACTGTGATGAATGGTCAATGGTATCTCTATATACAACAATAAAGAACACTTGTATACAACTACACTTTCTGTAATTGTTGGCTTTGACCCTTAAGCTTCTTGAGACTGCGTGTGCAGCTAATTCCGTGAGAAGTTTGGGAAAAGTGTCCATTCAATCCTTCACAAGTGTAAGCGGAACTTGCGGTCACCACAAAATTAATAGAATGGTCCATTTAATTTCATTCCTTGCTGGTCCTTCTGTGTGGTCATCCCAAAGTATTTTGTGTTTTGCATTAAATTTCAAACCACAAAGTGTCCTTTATATAATACAAAAAATCCAGCATTCTTCTGTCTGACAGGTTGTGGTTCATTGTGCGTTCTTAGTCGCGCCTTCATGATATAATCCTGAGCCTCTCGGAAGTTCAGAAACAACTGTTAAACACTGCCATATAAACCATTCTCCCATCCTCAACTCACAACACCATTAATTATTCACTTACCAACACATAAAGTTCAAAAGGTTTTAAGCAAAACTCTAAATCAGATTCAAGATCAAGTTGTGTAGAAATGGAAAGTGTTTTTGTAACTTTAGAAGAAATGCAAAAAACTAATGTTAAGCTACCGATAAGATGGAAAAACATAATTAAGCAAAGGTCCTTCTCTCACCCAAAAACTTGCTCATTACTATTCTATTCGCACCTCACAAAGTCTACTCTACCTACTCGTGTGTAGTTTTGTACTTTTTAAACTCAATAAGCACTTCATCTCTGACAACCACGACTATCTTCTCGACAGAAAACAAGAGCATTAATTAATTACGTGTGTTCACACTGATGAAGAGATATGACAAAGAAATAGAAACCATTCAATGATTCAATAGAAGGAACAAATAGCCGATAGTAACAAGAGCAAACTACACGAGCACAAGGTGTAATGTAATTAAAAAGAAATCTCCCAATCCTCTGTGTATTACTTCATAACTTCGTACACACAATAAAGGAGGAAGACCCAATCTTTAAAATACTTCATTCATTTATTATTAGTTTGTAAGCATTCACTCAATTAATTTTACTTAATGATGCCTCCTTACACTAAATATACCTTGCAAATTTAGGCCACTGATCATTGAGGAATTTGTTTTTTCAACCAATATACAACCTCCCTACGTATCTGAGCATACAATCTCAGATCTCAAGAGTTGAAGTAATTATTGTGTTGAGGAGTTGCCTCTGCTGAAATAACAGGATGGAAGAGAGAAACTGTATATGCATATGTATTGATGCAAAATGCACCTCTCTTGTTGTTTTCGTTAATCTTTACACAAAAGTAGCGTTGCACATTCTGCAGAGTAGCAATTAAGATCACGTACAGTTGCTCTGGCCCTTCCTTCTCTCCTTGTCTGTTCAGTTTCAAACTCCTTGGTGATGAAAGCTCACAGTCTTTTTGTTTCTTTGAAATTGAATATTCAACTTTATCATCCCACCCTGCTTTGCTTTCTGCTCCATGATTGTGACGAATCACTTATTCCCATGTACAGCCAACATAGTTCCTCCAGCATTGTTGGGAACCAACTCATGTACTTGCAACGCCAGGGGTTCCGTTTCGCAGATTTCGCAGAAGAACACACAAACTATCGAAACTAGTTGAGATCAGATTGAAAAGAATTAATGGATTAAAACATCGGTCTGTAGCTTAAGGTTGGATTACCAAGAGATATCACCGGTGGCAGACTGTCTACGACCTCTCACTTCCATACACCAAAGTATTCTCTTGCAAAAACCTAGTCTTTCTACGATCAAACTGCTTTCTTATCATTCCCCCATCCTGCGAACGCTCAGTGTCTTCGTCCATTCCAATCTCATGCTGACTTTTAATGATTTTTTACTCGAACAAGCCACCTTGAACCTCTGGACACTTTATTAATTGTCTGTCCCACTATTTCTTCCTTCAGAACTTCATGGACCGTGTTCTGTCAGTAAAACATGAGTCTCCATGTAGAACTTCCATGTGTTCAACAACCTAACCCAAAAAGAGATTTCGCATCCCCAGCCAGACTCCTAAATCTGATGAAAATCCTAAAGATTGACTTTTATTTATTAAACCTGGTACTTCACCAAAGACTTCTCACCACACCTTTTCTTGTTCCTCCTAAATTTTATTATTATCTGAGATTCTCGACTTCTGTAATGAATGGGATGATCGTCCCATTGAAACATAAAACTGACTTGTTCTCACTATCGGACAATATCATCCCAGCATTCTTCAAGTTTACATCGCACTTTGCACTCCCTCTAGAACTTTCATCATGTGCCCTCGCTTAACTGTCTCACTTAACAAGTTTCCCAAATTTAATTTGATTCCTACCAGAGAGAAGGAAAAAGGTCGAGAGAGCCTTTTGTCTTAGAGCGACTCACATTTGAGCCTGCCACAGTAAATCACAAGCATTTTGAGTGACTGAGTATATCATGAGATGATGATCATCACGGTCGACACACCGTGGTCATTTGTGCCTTGTCGGGTTATGGAAGTTGGAACTTTGAAATGTAAGCACGTAGAAACAAAACCTGACTAACTATCGCACATTTTCGCCCTCTCCTTTAGTTTCCGTCAGATCTCAACAAATGAGAAATAATTCATCGAAGACCCATCACTTCAAACCAGTTCTGTCTTTCCTAGATATCCGAGAGAGAACTCGCACAGGTTCACGATTGAGAACCTCAGTCATCATAATTCGATGAGGCTGCTCATCCAATTCAATTGCTGCACTTGACTTTCTTGTTGTGTCCATCACACTTCTTCTAACTTGCCCGTGGTGCTGGTGCATCTCAGATTCCAATTTGTTTCCAATTATGAGTGTTACTTCTCTCTCTCCTCCTTATCTTTCCTCGTGGAATATCAAATAATGATGATTAAGCATTCGTGAAAAAATTTCTGGAGATTCTGTCCATCCAACACGAACGAAGAGAGAGGTGGAAGTTCCTGGAGTGAAGATGACTGAATGAAGCAACCCTCTGGGTGCTTTATGGAGTTAAAAAGCCAGTTCCGTAATGAACAAGACGAGAGCTTCGTTTCAATCCCAACACTCTTTTCATTATTGATTCCTACGCAAGATAGTCTGATTAATTTGAGAGGTCTCTACGAATTGCGTGTCTCTATTTGCTCTCTCTCTCCCTTCATTCACCAAATAATATGGGAATCACACACTTACACACACACCTTGTATCCATACTCACCCCCATCATCATCAGACGAGCAAGAACATGTCCTTTTTAAGAGAAAGTGAGTAAAGATATGGATTCCCTTTAAAAAGTCTCGATGGCCTGCCACAGGGAAGAAGCTGAGAAAGAAGCCAAAAAATTGTATACGCACGTCCGCCCAGTTCATTTCTTATGGAGAGTTTCCTTCCTATGGATTTCCTCTTACAATCAGATAACAACTTACTAACTACACCACCTCATTCATCATCCACCCGTCTGTACTATCAAAATCACAACCTAAGCCCAGGAATTTCCCACAGAGACGTGTGTCCATTACATATCTTACGTCTTACAAGAAAAAGCAAAAATCCTGTTCCACAATTCGCTCTAGGATTACATTTACCAGGATGTTACCGAATAACATTTCCATTCTCAACTTGGAGGCAGAAGCAGATGGAAGTTCACTTATTTCTGTCCTAAGGAAACTCAACCCAAGATGTACAGAGTCGTTGTTTTATGACTTCTCCCGAGATTTATGGTTAAGTGTGTGGCTGAGTAGCAACAGGTGCCTTTAGTCTTGAATCTTTTACTAATTCGGCATGCACTTCTAATTTATGTGACTACCAAACTGTTCAACTTGTGACTACTGCTACAAAACCATGTTTGCTATTTATTCTCAGGGATGATGACATGATTTAACCCTTGACTTCTATTCACCGTGTGTACAACCTGACCATACATTGACCATTACTTTAAGCAATTGTTCTTGTACAAGTCTATGTTACATCATACGTGGAAATTCATATTTCTGTATGTAAACCTTATACTGTCCTTTCCTTACTGCACCTCATCACAAGAACTACTCATTATTATCCTTCCTGTAGATTTCTATGCATTTTTACACTATGCATGCAATGATTTTTGCAAGGAATGGATTTTGGAGATGCTGTTGGCATATAATGACTTGCATGTGGTCATGAATTACAGGTGGGCCACATTAGTACCAATTATGATGCAAAATTGGTAGTTCACAATGTGATCTCCATACTTAGGATGGACGATATATCGATAGTTTATTGATTCCCCTAGGTGTGTACTAAACCCTTAAGTACGGACAAAAGTAGCATTAAGAGGAAGAACATCTCATGTAGATAGTCTTGCCAATATCTTCTCCTATGTACACTAAATTCACAGACCAACCCAATGCAACATACCCAAAGCATTAAATGTCTCGGAAACCCTTCATCTTCCACAATTTACTTCTTCCTTTTCGTGTGCGTGCAAACGAACCTTTTAATCAACTCCATTTTGCATCCAAATTGACTACATTTGCAACGAGGAGTCTTGAAGTCTTGACTGATCTTTATTTATTAGAGAAACAATATGAAGTACGACGTCATTTTTATAGACATCCATGCCCAAATCAGGCAACCCAATGTGCTTGTTAAAGAAACAAAATTGCAACCACAATAAATAAACCTCCATTTAGTGGATAATATGAAAGATGTGAGTGAAGTTGTCGAGTCCAATAGACCCGAGTGAATGTTATCGATCATCCCATTCACTACACGAGAGAGTAATTGAAGGCTCTCAAAACTCTATATTATTTATGATTAAGACCTTTAATACACACAATATATATGCCTTGGTTAACTTCACAAATGACTAATTGAAAGGATAAAGACAAAACTCCTTACTGGACGCTGAGCTTCCACATTGTTCCACCTTCCAATTTACAAATCATCTTATGTGAGCACAAGATAATCAATTTTTTTAAATTCCAACTATTCCAAGTGTACACACACTTATTTGTTTATTGCACACATACACATTTTTAATACATTATTGTTTTTGCATGTCATTTCTTCCTTTAAAGTGGAGTCAAATGAGTCAAACTCTTAGATTGGGTGTTTGCTCAAGAAGAACACTTCAAGTGTATTTGGACAAGAAACATCTAATGAGACTAAGAATTAGGAATTAACCTGTTTCCAAGTGTTTGGCTTGTTCGGACACACTAAACAAACACACATACATCAAATATGTTTAGTCTCACCTCTCACCGTCAATATATTAAGAGAAGAGTGAGTGAGATGATTGATAGCTTTTCATTATTACACATGAGCCATTCATTAAACACACAAGTTGCATCGAGTTCGGCTAATGATCCCAAGATCCACAGGAGTAAAAAGTCACAGGAATTGGTCACGCTGGTCACCACCGGTGTATATCAACACCACGCAGGTTCTTTGTCCAACACAATACCATTGTAATAATGGTCTATTGTTTCCCTTCCTACAACTCCTCTGTCCTCATCATCAAATATATAAGCCTTCTTAAGCATACGTCTTATCGTCCGGGATACGCGGAGGAATTCGTGTGTTCTGGCCATCATTTTTACTCCACTAGCTTCCGGTTGTACTCAACAACTTAGACTTGAACTTGATCACACACCTACACACAAGTTCCTTAACAACCTACACATACACATAACACATTTATTAATGATAATTGGAAAGGAGACTATGGGCTTATATAGTATCTGTAAACAAGAATCGTGACAGGAGAAATATCTTATCTCTGAGTTATTGACTGCCTAGTTGTTCCATGCGAATGGACAACCGATTAAGAAATGGAAATTATTAGTATGCATGAAGAAATGTTAATCTTAAAGACATCCCTACTTACTCGGGCATTACTGGCACTTCAGATTGAAACGCTACTTTCACACACAACTGATGAGCTACCAGCTACTACCAAACTCTTAAGTATACTACTCACCTCATGTCATTATTATTAAAGTCATAGTCATGAAGAGAGCAATGCTCGTTCAGTTCCAGCTCAAGGTGAAGGAGTCAAGTGTTTTTATAGTTGTTGTTCAACACACCAGCAAACTCAATTATTAAAGAGTCTAACAACGATATTACACTCGAGTTATGGAGGAAGACAATGCACTATAAGACCGAAAATTGGTTAAAAAATGCCTACCTGTCTGTTGTACAACTTGCTCCTTTCCTCTCACTACTTACATTCCTTCACTGAATGTCTATTGGTTTTTGCACCTCTAATTACTCCACTACTACACACCTGTCCAATATATAAAACCCGTGGTGCTTTCCTCTCTCTCGCTACTCTTCAAAACCTACCTATACAAGAGCCATTCATTCATGAATCCCAACGATGAAGCTCGTGCAAGAAGAATAGCCACTCTCAGGTAATTTCGGTATTGAGAGTGTTTCAAACTGACTCTCAAGACGCTTGAGGTGAATACAAATTGAGTGCGAATGACAGTCATCTCACTCAACACGTCTTCCACTTATACATCTTCAATTTGTTTGTCCGTGTGCGTGTCATGAATGAGAACGAGGCTAGCAACTGCAATGCCAAAATTGATGACGATTTGTCTAGGGACATTTAATCGTGGAAAGAAGACGAGCCAGATATTCAACCATCAGATAAAAGTTGTGTAATAATAATGAAACTGAGAAAGAGACCCGCTGCTGTTAGAATCCTACCGTTCGCATACACCTTTCTTAACTGTAATGAGCTGCTAATTGTTCTCAGAAAAAAACGTCCCTTCACCCAATTGGACAATGTCATCTCTCTCTCTCAAGATGCTCCTGCTGCTCGTATTAAAATCCCTTATTATTCTTCCATTGCATAAGGAATGATGAGACTAAACAAAAAATAGAGCAAGATTACAACTACCAGCACAACTTCCACTCCCTGTGAGTGACAAGGAAGGATGATCCAATGCAAAATCAAAAGAACACAAACATCATCATGAGCGTAGTTCACAGCATACTTTGCCAATTGTCACCAAAGGAGGTCAACGAAACTCTATAAAATGACCACACGCTTGTATTCCGTTCATCTTCAAACCATCAAACTTCGTATGAAAAACCTAACCATCTCAAAAGTCGTGGTTTATTTTGCTCTATAGATTTATCTATTCAAATGAACACTACCCTTCTCATACAACTCAATAATAATAAATAATAATCCTGTGTAATTAAAGTAATCAGCATGGAAGACTGCAAGCTGGGATTTGCACTCAAATCAAAAGGATACACAAATTGTATATTCTAACTGGATTGATGTGTGTAATTTCACACTACACAAACAAGGCGAGTGCTTGAGGGACAATAAGTAAACTTTATTCACAAATCACAAGTAGGACGGATAATACAGGAATTAGGAAAAATAAATTAGCATGTGTCCCATAATCACACGTAGTCTTATTAAGACGGATACACATTGTGTTGTCACCTTTACACAAAGAAGGGATCGAAATAAGCGAAACAAATAAAGACAAGATGATCACCAACATTCATAAATTAAGAACCTCTGCCTACAGGTGAACAGGTAAACTGGTGTAATAATATTGCAAGAGAAATCACAGCTCAAATTTCTCACGACCCAAGTGCCAAGAACCAAAGAGGAACAATTAAGCTGTGTGAAATTATATCACAGGATTATTTGTATGAAGTAAGAACAGTTAGGCACAAGTCATCATCACTTTGGAACAGTTCAACACAATTAACAAATTCATAGACACACACAAACACACTTGGGGATAAGCTTATAAAATGGTTTCCTCTCTAAAAGGTGCAACTATTCTGAGAGTTAGTTAACCGGTCTGTTGGGAATGCAGTGGGGGTGGACTAAAACAATTTTTATACATATGCATTTCCTTCTCCCCGATCGACAATATTATGTCACTCTCCGTAGGACGATACCAACTTTAACACGAAACCATACGAAACTATCCAAAACTCAGTTCCACCAAACGTGTAGGATGAAAGGTCGTGATGATGCATAAACTCACGAAGAATGCATTTGAAGTTCCCATAAGTTCCCATAGTCAAACACACGGGATTGTTGTTTATGATATTATACAGTATGATCCATTTCCATCACAAACTAATCAATGGTCACTCACATGCATTGTGTTTGTTGGGGATGTAATAATAATGGACAGGTCTCTATGGAAGGGCACGGTGTCAGTATGACTAACAGGACACCTTCATCGCGTGTCTCAACACTTCCACGACATTCCTTGTGCCTGTATAAGTTCCTCTCTCAGGTAATTGCAAGAACCAATACCCTTATAAACATGCATATTGCATACACACCATTATTTGAAACGCATAATATACATAAATGGGCGATGGAACTCAAGCACGCAAAGATAAGACCCGGTAATTAATTACATTATACAGTTTTGAAGTTGAAGAAACGAAACCACCAAATACTATTTGAGGTATACAGACATCCTTTCATTCGTTACCTAAGAGGATTAAACTCTACGACTGAATGATTTGCTTACACGATTAGCACAGAGAAAAACGGTCCACCTGCTCCTAGAAGTGTCGCATAGCTGAGCATAACATTCACATAAAGCTTTATGATATAAGGTTTTAAACCCCAGGGTTGAATGAACAGGGAGACTTGATGAGTATAGCAATAATAGAGCACTTGAATGACTTCCCTCATTTTGTGCAGTCACAAAAATTGATTTCAGATGACCTACAATAAGCAGCAGCCGCTCATCAGCAGAGTTGTGGTTCCTTGATTCCCGCAGGTGTGCGTGTGCAATATTCTTAAATGCATCACCTTAAAGTTTATTACACTCATATTAAAGTCCCTTCTGCACTCATAAGGCGCTGTTAAGAAAGTTCTTTCTCTCCCTAAAATAGAAACGACGCTTTTCATTACTCCATTGTAAAATGTGACGAGAGTTGCACACACTATCATTATTGCATGAGAGAGAGAAATTAGTCAGAGTGGAAATGTAACTCTAGACTGATAACACCTTGTCGATTCTTCATTATTACTGATGTGTTAAAAATTCAAGATACACATGCAAACTCACCTCCACCAGCACATGCAACAGTGCCAACTACCCTCGCACTTTCCGTATTCCTTAAAAATCCTCAGATTTACATATTCCACAAGTATTCAAGTAGCACGACAAGTTTCTGTGCTTTACTCTCTGAATTTAATGTCTACTCACACACAACCATTATATATTCAAATTTACTTCTTTCGCCAACAAATGTGTTGTCATCTTCTTTCCCTAAACATCCTCGACGAATATTTAAACATAATTTGCAGAGTCTAACATCTCTCCCTGCCATTGCACTTTCCAACATGCATAAGTCAATATTTGTCACGAATATCTGTTGCATGTGTGAAATCCAGCACTACCGGTAGTTCTAGGTACTTGTTTATCATTAACCCAACATAAGTTTTAACGTCTTGATTTCATCCACTCGATTTTTTAACACTAGGTTCCCGTTTTTAGCAAATATTTAACTAGCACAAAAGAAGATTCGACTAAAAGATCGATAGCCCGCATGATTACTCAACAATGGATGGAAGATGACCGAGCCAAGGGAAGATAATTAACCTTAGAAATAAAACAGATGACACATTGAGAGATTCACTACAGAATCTGTACATATTATTAAACACATCATCCCTCCATCCAAAGAAATTCAACACCCAACTGACTGACACAAACTTTACGAAATAAAACCTTAGATTCACACAGGATCATGAAGATAACTCATTCCCTCATAAATTGCTAACCTTGCACAATTATAAATGACTATTATGTATGGAGATTAGTCAAAGTGGACGGCGTGGAAAAAGAAGCCTTTGATTCTGACCAAATGGTGTTTGTATTTAATAATAATGCAAGTGTTTTGTGTCCATTTGAAGGTCACCTTCTTTCAAGTCTTCTTGATCATCAAACCTTCTGTCTAAATTCTAAATGGATTTGCACACTCATCCATGTAATAGAAAATACTGAAATTAGGTTGGTCCAGCAATCATCCAATCTTCCAGAAGTTGGCTTCTGTTAAGAGAAGAGGCCATAAGGGAAACGACAGAATCCACAAACACATTCACTCCTCAATTTTTATTCACCTGAACTTTCAGCTTTATTATCTCCTAGACGAAACACAAGCCCTCAACATGTCGCGCTTTTTACATTTTCAGATCCTTTAAAAGTTTCATATGAAAAAGATACCACTCTCCTCGCAGAGACACACCTTAGAATGGAAATTCACTGGATTCTTGAATAATGAAGCTTTTTACTTGGCAGACGCATCTCAGGAAACTTTATATTCACAAAGATTAAGTTTAAGTCGTAACAAAAGATGCCCTTGTGATTGAACACAGTTGAACGTGTACACACACTTTAATTTTCGTTGCATGAATGCAGTTTCTGCTTTTCATGCATTTTGCCCACGAAAAATGACCTTCATTAAGGAAATTGTGTTAAAGTAACTCGCTAAACTTACTTTAGTTTGGTCACTTATACTCCAAAACTTAATTGGAAATTTAATAATGATATCAATCACCGCATCCCAAGTAAACTCCATTATACAAATCCATCAGCACCCACAATTAAGCTACCTAATTGGAAGTTTCATGAAATTACACACTCATCAAATACAAATATCCAACCTACTAATACAAAGAAACACACACACTCTTCCACCTGTGGACCTATGAGTGTGTGTGAGATCCCCAGAGATAACTTTTCTGTGGGTGACCTTTCATCCACCCAAAAGAAGCTGATGCAAATAAAGAGAAACGATTTCAAAAAGGCTTGTTGATTACAATTTACGTACACACACACACACCTGTAAAGGAAGAAGGAAGGAAGGAAGAGGAATCTGAATTCCCATTATTTCATTTGCTTCCCATTAGCTGTTGATCATCCCATGAGACGTAAGATGAAGCTTTTCTTCTTACGTCTCACGTGAAGATGAGCTTTTAGCTCGAGGTTGCTAAGTCAGTAGGATGAATAAAAATGAAAGACAAGAGAACCGGCCGGTCGGGTGCATTGGATGGAGTGAAGGCCAAAACTTTAATTTATTTGGTTCACTCGTGGCTGGCAGATCCGAAAAGTGGTTAATAATGCCGTGCCAAGGTATGATTGCATCTTTAAGGGAATAGTTTTAGAGTACGAGTTGGAAGTCAACAGACCTGGCCGCGTCTTGTCCACAACAATGTTCAACAATCAATGAGACGCTCTCTCCCTAAGTATATCTAACAAGCCCGTGGATAACTACTACTTTATCATCCGACGAGAAATGGTATTTTATTATATAATCATAATCTACGATCAAAAAGCAATTGCATGTTGCATCCATCCAACTGCCAACTGCTTACTGTACCTTCAAAATGCATGTGCTCGAACTCATCCGAAACCAGACCAAGTCTACCTATCCTTATCCAATGATTAAGTACATGAAATCAAGAACAAAAAACTCTCCTGCAATTGGACCAATCCTTGAATAATTTCTAGATCAACTTCCACAGTCACCACATCATCGTTAACTTTTCTTATTATTATAATTCTAATTATTTAATTATCATAATTATGTGCATATAGTAAATTAATGTTTTGTGCCACCACCACCGCTCCATCGTTGACAGAATCATTTAAAAAGTATATTTCAGGTGGCTATAATTTATATGCTAATAAGCAACAATTCTAATTTCTATTGAGTTCGCTAGTGATGAGTTACCCTTAATGTGAACCTGTATAATAATTGTTAATTGTAAATTGCAAAATGTATAACAAGTGTGTGTATAAAGTCTTGAGAGTCATATCGGCCCTTCAGATTTGATAACAAGAAGCTTCATGTAATTGCTTCACCTCCTATTGATATCACAGTTCCTATGGGAAACTCGCATGTTTTAGCATATGAATGTGGAGAACAGTTCTCCTTCCATATTTGTGCTTACACAAGTCCCACAGGTCGTCAGATGATAACAACAGTGATTGCTGCAGAACATGAAAGAAAGATGCATTCTACATACAAATAAGCTGCAGGTGATACCCAACCTGGTCTTCGTGGTTTTGAGGAATAACTCTAATCAACTCGATTATCGGAATAAATGAGCAACTCTCCTTGTATTATCATGAGTAAAATGCGATAAGCATCTTCAAGACATTTCCATTGTTTTCTGTACTTCATCATGAACCAAAAAGACCGACAAATCTCACAACCACCCCCACCCTCCAAGCTCCTATATAAACTTCATATGAGCTTCCCTACACTTACAACTTATGAAATTCATCTTTCCATCTTTGTTAAGAGTCATATCTTCACAAGCTTCATGCATAAGGCCTGTTGAATACCCCGAGAACTCGTCAATCTCTACTCGACACCGTAAGTGATGACAAACCACCTCATTGTTGTACTTGACTTTTACTCATCTTCTACTCCAGACAATGAAAAGCAAAATATTATTGCAGACAAGGGATGAGAAAAAGATTATCGGGATTATAAAAAGAAAGGGTTGCTTTCTCGCTCGTTCCCTACAAGATTACATAACAAAAGGATGATCATTTGACCCGTGCGGCGTTCTCTGAGTGAGTGAGCCCTTTGTCCGTACTTTTTCAAACGTCTGGGTGAATCACGTCGACCCTCACGGGCTTTCATCCAGAATTCCATTCAATGATAAGCTCCTCTTATTCAACACACACCCTCATTAAGAACATAATTGTGCTATACTCAAGCAATCAACGAGGAGTTCAGACAAACACAACAACTACACGGATATTTACAACCCTCATGGCTTTTTCCACTTGTTCTATGCATACATTTCCTGTACTTCACACACAAGACTGTCGCTTAAAGTGGAGGGTGGAGTCCATTTCACTCCCGTGGAAATAAGTCTACCACAAATAGAAATCCCGGGGTCGCTTGGTTAACTCAAGACGCTACAAAAATATTCATGGCAAGGGCTATGAATTTAAATGAGATCCTCCTCCACTTCCACACATACACAGAGCAACCCTTGAAAATACAAACCATCAGAGACTCTTTCTTGTTATTCTCCTTCTCATTAAATTCATTCTCCATAAACCCAGATGAACAGGTCAGAACAAAACACAAATATTCATCGGCATGTAAAGAATCAATTGATTGAAAGAAAGTAAAATCCCACTGACGCCAGACAAGCAAACTGTCCTAATATTTGGTGTACAAGAAAACCCTAAGGGATCAAGAAACAACCCCTATGGGACAATTATTTATACACACACACAACTCTATACCTTTAAAGGTGCGGTGTGTACGGGAAGGGAAAGATAAATTACACAACAGTTCAGTTTCAAGAACCACTTGTTTCAGGGAGAGAAAGGAAATCTCACTGAACCATCTAATACAACTCCACTAAATTTAAGGAACTCTTCTTCTGCAGGGCTTAATCAACTAGACCTCCTACTCATCAGTGTTTTACTTAAGAATTACAAAAATCTCCTCTAAGAATGAACACTGTAAAGGAACGGTGTGTTGTAAAAATAAGCTTGTAAATGACTTGACTTCTTCTCACGCATTCCTTCAACCTCAACTTATATTCTTCAACTACACACACACATACGTAGTTTTCGAAACCAGCCACAACTTCAAGTCTCCTTCAAACACAACTCTCTCACATGCATACTGAGTAACCGAACACAACTCATCTGAGCATTGTGGATGAAGCAGCGAAAAAATGCTACGTGAATCCTGAGGAACGGTGAAGGAAATCCTTTATTTTGAAATTGTTCATTGTCACCCAAACTGCTCCTGACTCTTCTGGCTTTTGTTGAAAGAATTGTATTCTTCTTATTCTTTGTGTCTTGTCATGTAGACACATCTTTGAACATCCTACATCAAGTATTCTTTAAGCCTCGAGAATGAATTATCATTGGGTTATTATTCATCCACACTCACAGTGGAATCCTGCCTTTTACCCACAAATTATTAGCAGTGTCCATAATTCTATCCTTCTGCAGCAGATACACACACAGGATATATTCCATCATAAATGCAACGCAGTCCAAAATTAGCACCCACGTAAAGGAACAACACAGGACAATTAAAGCTTTTGGATGGCTCAGCACAATTCTGTGGGTTTAAATAGGTAAATTCTAAATGATGGCTGCACAACCTCTACTCATTGTCAGCCAAAATGTCTATTAATCCCATCGTTATTTGTGTCCAATCTCTCTCCACTCTACCAATCCACCAAAAGGTGATTACTCCGAGGTACACAGGGACATACAACCGAAGTATTCGCACATCATGAGTGTGTGCGTGTGAGCAAGCCGAATCAAGTCCAATGGTATTAAACAATATTGATGACCTCTTGGTCACTTCAGTAAGACTGTATGGGTCTCCCTCTTATTGCACCTCACCAGTTCTCTGTGGTTCCCACGTCTCAGAGTAAACCACCCAACACTCTCTTTTAAGACTTGTTGTCTATGATCTCTCTAAAAAGTTCTTTTTGGGAAGTGTAACCTAACTACCTAAGATTAAACTGCAAAATCCTGTTTTTGCACAAAATACACTCGCAAAGACTCAAGGAGCGGCTTGAATCATTGCTTTCTTGCCTTAACTGCTACTGCTGCATTTTATTTTCTGACTTCACGGGAAATTGCACGAAACCTTTATTGATCTCTCCTACTACACGTTTCCTTGTCTTCGTCTATAAAACTCTAGAATAACTACAGTCGATCAACACTCTTAGAAGATATCTCCCCCGAATCCACAAAACTACACCGACCATTGCAGTTTTGGTTTAATTTTTTCATCCATCTAATTCTGGCAGTTGACCAAGATCAACAAGACAATAACAATGTACTAGCAACTACCAATACCAATCATTGGTCAGTGGGGGATTATGAAATTCCGTGAGTCCGTACATTTCGATCGTGTGGTCGAGATAATATCAAAAATTCTGTCTGAAATCATTGAAAGTCTTCAGTAAAGGATAAGAAATAGGCAAGTCAGTCACCCACAGGAGTTTTATTCCTTTATCTCCCTTTCGCGAGCTTATCAAAGTCTTGTATAATAAGAACTTTGTTATTTTTATTACGATCGAGGAGAGTTCTGTTTCCTCCCTTGATAATAAAGAAGCAAAGAAAAATTGTAGTGGCCATGGGAAGCTCTTTGACATCCAATAACTCTCTTAAAGACTTTCTCTCCCACACAACAGTTACACACAGAAGAGGAAACCTCGTGACAGAGTTCACCTTATCACAAGTCCCCATCTACTTCAAAAAAGTACCCTTCTTCTCTCTCATCAAATTGCCGTTTGTGCAACTTTTCGTCAAGGAACAAACCAACATGACATTTTGAATTATGACGAAACATAACAATACATTTAAACTTTTTCTCCCAAACTTCATAGAGAAGTTATGAACAATTAAGGTTAAGCGGCATTACAGATAAATATAACTCGCTGAAACTACGAAATGTTGAGGTACTTTGCGACTTTGGAATTCAACGTGGAAGTCTCCAATCTCCGTCACAACTTGAGTACTTCAGGACTCAATAAGACGCATCTCACTTAACAATTCCTCATGATGATCGTGCTGCTCTCGTTTCCCCTGGTTTACGCAATCTTGGATATTCTTTATAAGTGTGACAATCAACAATGGACGCGTTTTACAGCAACCCTTCTTCCAATACCATTATTCATCCCTTCCATTTGTTACTAACACCGTTCTCTCAACAATTGACTTAAACACAGCAAGAGAGCTCCAATTTTTCGTATTCAGCTGTACATCTCTTCCATACCCAAAAGTATTATTGGCGTTATATCACGAGTCACTAAGATATACACACCAGAGTGATAGTTGTGCCAACTACACAGTCACTGGTGATGATTGTCAATCATTCAAATCGTATTTCAAATTCCGACAAGATGAATAAATGACTGAAAGGTTTTGTATGTTCTTTTACCATTCCTCATACTATAACTCACCTCCATCATGTGTGGCTCAGTTAAATCCGAAATCCTTGTCTGTTCAAGTCTTCTTTCGCAGATGTTTAGAATTGATACAAACTCTAAAACTCTCTCACATATATTGCAAGTTCATCGAGAACCAAGCATGAAAGTGTTTTGTATCGGATCCAATTCAGGTAATGAGTGTCTAATGCAAATAATGAGGAATAGTGATTCCACTATGTGCGTCCTGGTTACTGTGAAATACCGTTCCTCTCATTTAAATACATCCACACATTTCAAATCCTCAAAGCAATGGACGTGGAATGATCACTCAGGGAATGTGTTGCATTTTCCCTTCAAGTGTAACTTGATTGTCAGGCAAAACAATGGACAAAAAGTTTAGATATTGATGACCAACCTAAGCAAAAATTTTTAGATGAATCTCATAAAGAATCTCATACAAGTTCTCCCATTATTCCTTGATTGTCAACAAAACTATCCATCTTACGATTACACGAGATCACATCTCTCATCACCATTTGTTCGATTCAAATTCAAACTCATCCATTTCCTATGTAACTACCATATTATGCACCGCACCATTCAGTAGGAAGATGTAACACCAATTACACTTCTCCTTAACTTTATGGTTGAATCAATCTGTGCAAAAAGAAAATCAATCAAGGAACGATCCTTCACCCACCACTCAATCTAATTGCATTTCTCAATCGGCTATTCCTCTCTCTCACATTTGTTCCATGTTACACATGTTCTTACGTATACATTAACTTCACTGAATAAAATCCAAAGCGTAGCATCAAGCAATACATATTGTTAAGCACCCCAGTAGCAATTCTTATCTACAATTTCATACCATATGCTATAAACACACTAATCCAATGTATTTTTATGCATCAAAGCCCCCAGAAAATCATTCTTCTTGTACTCTTTCAAGACACAGAAACTAATCAAAACCTACTTCAATTCCCACAAATTAGGACACACAACAGAAATCAACAGAAAAGACAGTAACGAGGGAAATAGCCTATTACACTTTAACACAATTGAATTAAATTCAAATATGATTTACATTTTGACAAACTCTTCAAATCAAAACGCTTAGTCTCATTAGAGAGACCAGGTTATACAAAACATGGTCATCATTTAGATCATTTCATTATTGGCCTTCTCTAATCAATTATGATTTGTTGTTCATGTCACTACTATATATTCTCCCTGTTAAACAGTAATAGTTTCTAACACAGGATTGCCCAATATTGTTGACGTTAAGCCGTCGAGTCGTTGAGTGGATGGGTGATTGATTTTGAAGTGTACGACTGAAAGACAAGGTACAACAATATGCAACCGGTGACTGCGACAATCGGATCGCCAATCTCATTACACTTTTCCTATCCACACTCCACTTGCCGTGTAATCAGCTATTTCATCAACTTCTATTTTCAGTAATGCTCTCGTCTGTTCTATTTATTGTTCTGCCGAACCTATTCAAATTGATGTGAATGAATTGTGACTGACGACTTCTCTACTTGTAAATATAAAAAAGCATTCACTCACTCTCTATATATTACTAATACCCCCGATATGTATCTCATCACAGACAAACGACCATTTAAATGAAAATTCTAATTTAGCAATCACTCTGAATTTGTGTCCTTCCTAATTGGGCTCGTGTGAGGCTTATCTCAGGTTTCACATACTTTGCCAACAATTCAACTATTGTATAATATCTGGGCGTTGTATTATACTCATCCAGCAATACTAAGCTAAGCTTCTATTTTACTCTGCTAATTTACCTCTGTACACACATCCAAAAATTCTAAGCAAGATAGTTATTCGCTATGAACTATGTGAAGTAATAACTCAACACACACCTTAAAAGCAAACATGATGAAGTTATAAAGATTCCCTAAGTGCATTCCTTCCATATTCCATATTCCATCTCGCATCAAAACTCTTTGCAAGGTAATTAACATAGTTGCTTTTTAATCAGAGCTTTAATTGTCTCAACAAAATAGAGGTTTACTCCTAATCCTCCGTTGTATTTGATAATACAATATAATACTATATATTACTCGAGTGCAGAGGTCCTACTCACGTAATACGTGTAATTGCACCTTCTCATATCCCCCGTTCACAATTCAATCCTTAGATTACTCACATGAGAATACACGTAACATTTAATTTATTTGTGTGTCGTGAACTTTGCTTTATAATAGCATTCCGACACACACACACACACACTGTTGAATGGGCTTTGGGATAACATGAATGTCGAGTATAAGAAAACAGTTAAGTCCCCTGAGCAGAACAAGCGGAGAAACCGGCTGAAGAAGACGCAATGAAGACTCATTTCTGTGGATTTTGCAAATTGAACTCAATTAAATCCATGTTCGCAGATTCGCTTCATTAGCCACGAGAACAATCCGATTCCCCAGGAAATAAAAAATAAACGCATACATTTTTAACTCTGAGAAAAAGACACACACAGACTCACTCACCTAACCACACGCGACCATTTCAATTTGAAGTTTTTCAAACTTACGACTCTTCAATGCGGATTTCACATGCATATCACCTTCTCACATAAGCTCAGTTAATTACTTAATCTCTCATAAAATTTTGGTCACTTGGTTAATCCTTAATTGGTCTACAAAATAACTTTATGAATTTACTTACCATAACTTCTTCCGAATCCGATTGAACATTTTGTATTCTGTATTACTTTTTACACACAAAAGCACGCACAGAAATAATTACACCGAACAATAAAATACGTGACACATCTTCCCGTACAAATACCCGCACTGGTTGTCATTTTGTCATTGTGAAATGCTTTGAACCTCAATAAGCTTGTTTGAGTCATTAAATGCTTATCATGCACGACAGTCATTAGTACAAAATAATGTTACAATAAAAAATGCAACCCATCCAGGTAAACTTGTGCTTTTCATTGAAATCTTAAATTCATTAGTTCTTTAGACTCTCTCCTTGTGATAACAAAACTAGAAAGAATGACTTAATGTCACAAGTTTTAATAAGTAGCCGCAACAGTTGTTTGTCTGGTACATGTAGGTAGACAATAATATATATTACAAATGGCTTGTGACTCCACTAATGGTCTCAGGTAAAAGAAATTCCGTTCGTAAACAGGTCCAGCAAAGACTTTTCTTGTAAGCTGGTGTGTGTGCAATTTGTCACGACAATATAAAAGTCAACTGTTAAAAAAGTGATTTTTCATCTCGTTAAAAATGACCGATGGCATAGGTGTTTTGTATCCGAGAATTTCATGCACTTCTACCAGCTTTTCGTAGTACACAGCCACACAAACACTGGAGCTATTAAAACGACTTTCAATTCTTTAAAACCCATTCAACTTGAGCGATTAAGAAATACACACGCACAACTGGACGCTTAAGTATTCCAGGCTCTCAAGATAATGTTTTTCATACTCCAGGGACGCTCACTGTGAAGTGTGAAAGTGCGTTTCCGCTTACTAAACCCTTTTATTCGTTAAGCACATATTTCCAAAGATCCAAAGATGAAAAACCATCTCCACTTATTCACTGTCTCTTTCCCACAAGATTCTTCTTCAGTTCACATTATTATTATACACGCTAAAAATGCAAAACATTATATATTAAACAGAATGAACATTTAATGGACATTGGCCCAGGAGGGAGTCGTTGTTTGTTCAGAGACACCCAAATTCCCAAATACACTCAGATAATGACAAAATGATGAGACAACTTCCCTTCAGATTAAGCTGGAGTTAGAAGAATTATTAATAATGACATTCTCGTTCTGTGGTGTGGTCCGTATTTGGAATCTTTCCCATTAACATATAGAGTGAGTAATTTCCTCTTCTCTTTAGAGACGATCTTTACTTGACTTTTATTGCATTTGTTCTCCCCTGTCACACACCTTCTTCACTCAAATATCAAGTGTCATAAAAAGGTTTACAGGTCCGGTTAGTGGTTTGATGGACTTTTTCTATAAAACTAAATCCACTCAAAAATCTCTTTTATGTCTAATTCACCGAGTTAATGCAAATCTTCCAAGTAAATACAAAAAAACAAATACACAAGTCACAATCCTACGGATAAGTTAATCGAAATTTCAACTTGAATTAGTAGGAAGGTCCCAAGAGGTTATGGTTGTATATGACTTGTACAGTTTTATAATGAGAAGTTGTAATCTACCATGTAATTTCAAGTTTCTATCATTCACAGATAACTCTCCTGGTTGTTTGCTTTACAAAAGAACATTTATACTATCCACAATTCACCTAGAACAACCAGAATCACGTTCGATTCCCCAATTAGAACGGGTAAATTGTTTCCGTACTTCTTAGCAAAACTGATTTATCATTAAATCATCTGTGAGTTCAGACTCCAACTTCTTCAATCACTCCAATAGATTGCTTACTGGAAGTCCAAACTCATTTGTTTTACTTTCATGTAAAAACAATTTATTCGCACATGCACGCACTACCACGAGATATTAATCTTCTGAAATTCAATTTTCTCTTTCTTCAAGTCCATTACAAGTACTGTTATATATTTTTGTTTATTTCAGTGAAACTAAATCTCATTGAACTTTGACGAATTTTTAGGTTTTTTCATGACACACCCAACAAACACACAGGAGCTCTGTTCTGGGAAGGTTCAATAAAACTTTGAAGTCCAAATGTTCTTCTTACTTTCCTCAAGATATTTCCATGAGGTCCAGTATGGCTCAATTACGCCAAGTTTTTCGAGAAACTATCCACAGTAGATGTAAAAAATACGAATCAGAATGTATGAAACTGTGAGCGGCAGAGCGGCGTGTAGCCCGTTGCTGTTGCACCTTCGACAGAACAGAGATGACTGCAGAGACTCAGGTGAGTGTGTAAAGCTTGGCGACGACGATAACCCGGCCAGGTGAGTCTTTTTCTTCACACACACACAATCCACCTTTGCATGGAATCTCAGCCATAGCCGTAGTTAGTAGTAGTAAACCCCATCGTAATAAGTGCATCAAGAAAAAGCATTTCTCGTCTTTCAATTGAATGCATGGAGGATCCACTTTTTTATAGATGTACATCTCATCTCCACGCATCTAATTCCAGGTATCCATCCGCCTGCATTTTTTACTCTATTCATTCTCGCCATCCATCCAACTAACTTTGAGCTGCTGTTCCTCGGTGAGAAATTCACTTTTTTGCTCTAATTTTTGCTCTCATCGTTTCTGCAACAGTTGGTAAGACACACAAGAAAGAGCGACGACTTCTCCATCATTTCATTAGATGCAGTTCACTCACTCAGAAGATGACGAACCAGTGTGTGTGTATCATCAGGAACCATTTGGTCCTACTCAACCAGCCATGTAGTTTAAAAAGTCTAAATATCTCTCCATATTTATACATTTATTCTAACCATGGAATTCTCTCTAAATTCCCGAACGAATATTTTCCCAGAACACAAGAGAAAAAATCCAAATTCCTTGATGATTTCCGGCACAACAAAATGCAGTGAGACAAAAGTATTTATGCTAAAGATACAACAAACCTGTTGTCATCAGATGAGAGCTTGAATAGCAAGTAGAAATTCTTGGGGCTTGTGAAATGAATTTAATGTATAATTCTAGCAAACCAATAACTCATTCCACCTGCCGTGCGTTTCCCCACTTGTGTTGGGATGGTTTGACATCCTCCACAATTAGTCTTAATTTCATAGTTCATATTTCTAATGTACGTCCACAGTTTTGCCAATTGTTTGTGCAACTATGCGCATGTATACCTTACATTTAATATTTGTACATTACTAGTAGCAATCCACCTCCCGTGTACATTCATCATGAAAAGTTCAAAAGCTTTTTGCTACTTGTACGAATGTGTGCAAAAAATATTTGTACGAGGAATGAATCCTGTTTTGCTGATGAAGTGGAGATACTCACTTGGAGTGATTTGTATGTGTTTATTCCTGACGAATTCATAATTCTCGCAATGCTACTCTACTGTTTGAACAATAGTGGAATGGACTTTTAATTGGAAAGACACTCAGACGGTGGAAATGCTTCCTTTTAAAGTGTGTCACGGTGGGTCCGGACTCTTCCTCTCCCAGGAATTATAATTTAATGCTATAAAAACTTTACAGGTTTAGAGAGGTGGTGATTATTCCCACGCGACGATTCTTATAGGAAACTCATGCACAGAAGACACAATCAATGTGTATGCATATTCGGTATAAAGATGGGGATGGATTTACTCGATACTCGGCAAAAAGACCTTTTGTTACTCGCTTATCGATGATAATACACAGACACTCCTCAAGTCTTGAGCAAGCAAATGGGTGGACTCATCCTTTCTTATTAATTAATGCCCCCAACCACCTACGCACACATTCTACTCAACTCGTTTCTATCTGTGGGAAACATCTTGAGGCAGCCACACTGCTTCCTCTCTCAATTTAAGACAGAAATTGCGATTAAAAACATCCTTATTCCTTCCAACTCTAAATTCTTTTGGAGATAAACTTCTCTCTCTTAAAATACTCGGAAAGGTTTTAACAACTCCTATTGATTTGGAACAATAAATGCCGTTTAACAGCAACTGTATCAAGCCCAACCCAAGTCCACCACTGCAAGACTAGGAGTTATAGTGAAACCTTAAACTCTAAACTTCCCCTCACGTTCAGTTTAAAGTTTAAAGGAAGGAACTTGTAATGTGAATAATAGGCAAGTTGTGTCATTCAAATGATGTATTGTTATGTCCTTTGTCACGTTTGCTCTACTGCCACAGGCACGCCGGAAGTGAAGACCTTCAACTTCACAAGAGACACCTTTACACTTTACACCTACTCTCTTTCTTATTGTTAGTGTCCCTATTCTTCTTCTTCGGGATTTGATGACAGTACTATACACTCACCCTTTGTATTCTGGTCTGTGTACAGTAGCAATGAACAATTAAAACAATCAGCACACGTATAATTTACCTGCGTTTTAATACCACGGCAGTGCAAGGAAGTTCAAGAAAGTCTTACATAGGATACATTAATGATTTAACTAATTCTTTGTATGTAAAATCTACCTGGACTGTCATCAACTCATCATCCTCACATCCAACATCCTTTAGCAATCACAAAAAGGGAATATATTATAAGAGACTTGATTAAAAGCTAACAAAGTGCGATATCGGACTCAGCTTGTATATTCGACTAAGTTCCCCTAATACAATGGAGTAATCATTGGAACTAGACACACACGGAAACAAGGGATAGCGTAGTGTTTGGCCATTCTTTTCTCGGACACCTGTGAGATTTCAAACTCTTTCATAACGCCGACACCTCAAGGAAAGTCTTAAGTTGTAAATCTAAAAACATGTGTGTGACTTATCATCGAACCATCGAAGCAGCTTATCCGTAGACTTGTGGGAATTCACCTGAAGTGCAGGTAAACTTCGGGTTCACTTGGGGTGATCCTCGTAGAACTTATAGAGATGAATATCAGGATATTATGAAAGGCCGTGATAAGTGTGGGCAGCAAGGGAAAAGCATTCTCAGTGGTAGGCCTTCTTCCTACATTCAGGAATTGTGGGCCTATTTATCACGCCTCGTCCCACCCACCCCTACTTCAGTCCTTTCAGAAATTCCTTTCACGAATAAGGACCTCAGAGTCCCAAGAGTCAAAAGCCATTCATCAATTAATAGAAAGTATTTTTTATCTGGGAAAAATCTCTAATAGGGAATTTGTCACTGGCAAAATCCTACAATAGAATGAGAGACATTCTTTAAAATTCCTTATTGGAAAAATCCCTGAGAACCTGAAGGTTATCCTTAAGCCCAAAAGTATTTTCAGGTTATAAGCAGCAACGTATAAAGTTCTGATCGGCAGATAGGGAATAAGTCAAGTTCAACATTAATTTTGCTTAGAGCATTCTAGCATCAATAAATGGTACAAATTTACAACTTTTCTCATACAACTATTATTTGGCTTTCCTCTCCTTAACCTTTAACCACAGTGGAAACACTTTAACCCAGCAATTATCTAACTTTCCCCCACAAAAAGGTACAAATGCACAATAAACACTTAGAAATCACAAGTCGCTTTGAAGAACATGATTTCCTGCCACAAACCGCACTACTATTATAACATAAGCCACCCATAGTAATACACCTATACACCGTCACCTTGTTAAAATACAATTATTTTGATTTTTTTAGCAAAAGCCCTGTTAACCATTAAATACCTTTTTAACCCTAAGCTACTATAAATCCCAAGATTAATACTTAGTAAACACATTAAACATAAATAACACCACTCAATGTGCAATGCCATTTATCATTCGGCTAACTCGTAATTGCCAAGAAATTGCTGTTTTGTAGGCTTGTTAAGTTTAAAAGGCTTCCGACAATCTAAGAATCTAAACTCTAAACCATTTTGTCACCCATACCGTGTCATGTTTGCTGTGAAAAACAATTCAACAACTAAAGGATATCCTGCAATCATAATGAAATACATCAAAATCTGAAATCTGAGAATTTGTCGGTCATACGCCTTCACCACCGTTCATGTGTTAAGCATATTCGGTTTCTATTCTGAGGGTGTTGAGACTTTGGCTTGAGAAGTCAGTCTCACTGAACAAATAGAACAAATGCCCTTCAATTACAATTAACTTGTGTGAACGGATTCATTCGAAACAAAAGATTAATTCCCGCGATGATTGCTAAAGATCAAGAAGGAACTTTTATAAGAATACAAATCTTCCTTAACTGCTGCATACACTACAAGTCTCTTGAAGCGGTTGAGAAGGACATAAAAGGCCAACACTAACGACGTTGTTTCACGCATCTTGTGGTCACATTAGCACTCCCATTGCCCCTATCCATTAGACTGCCCATCTCCATACATCCATCAGTCAAATACTCAAATCAGACTTGCTTGGAGATCGAAAGCAAACAGGAACCCAAGAGAAATGATCTCGTTTTGTCCACCACCGCCAGCTCATTATGCAGCACAAGCAGAAGTATTAATGTATGCTTTTATGTAAATCTCTCCCTGTTGCACTTCTCGTGGGTGGTCATTCTTTCCAGCAATCTTTAACTCTTCTCCTTCTAAAAAGTCATACAAAAAGATTCCAAATCCAACCTACACAACTGATGAGTGAGCAGTCTAATGATCATGTTTGATGGTGTGTTTGATCGAGTCGGTTTTATTTGCTTAAGGATCTGCTCTCCTTTATTACACGGTCCTTACATATAACCAGGTTACTGTCTTAACTCTCCCTCATCAACCTATACGATCCAACATACTAATGACGATTTTATTGAAAAACAATCCTCGCTTGGAGAACACAAGAATGTTTCTCCCTCATTATTTCATTTACATTCAACAAGAACAATCCAAGAGCCGCTTTTTACTCTGCCGATTAAGATTCAAACTCACAGTCCATTCCAGGACATGTTTTTTATCCCTCAAAAATACATTTTCCTTGTTACACAAACTCCACATCCATCAACCTTAACATATTTCTAATATACATTTCCAAATGAATCATATTGCACACATGCATTCTTCCATCATTCCCGTGACTTCATTGGGGCTTTTAAATTAATTATTCCACCCAAATGTTCCCCTCAGATGTGTCAGAAGAACACCGAGGGTAGACTTTGAAATGAAGAAAGCACACATTATCTCTCATTCGAAGTTTCGGAGGAATTTCCCTTAAAGGCTCAATCTCTTTCTGGCCCTTCCATCTTCTCCTAATTGCTCTCTCATCATCATACTTATTGCCCGTAATGAATGGAACTTTTTATATTCCCTGTGGAGGTACTTGTACAGTCCTTGGAGAATCTTATACTAAACTATATTACGTATACCCAAGTGTACACAAACTCTGGATTAAGTCATCAACAAGTCCTCTCCTATTCTTTCAAATCGTCCCTTACTGAGACTAGACATTTCCAACAAAGGACCTCTGAGCATTAAAGCATTAAAGCTGTTCCCAAAATAAAACTTTGATGGCCTTTTGTTGACTCTCTGAAAGTGTAGGGATGAGAATGATAAGAGTTTAGTACAACATGACATTCAACGACCACATAGACCCTTTCTTGTGCAATGTACACTTAATTTATCCATTTATCCGTGTCTCTTTCATCCTCCTGAGACTTCTTCTTGTACATTTGTGAGTAAATAAAGGCGTTGGCTGGTCCATACAACTTTTGTACGTGTGTCTGGGAGATTTTGGGGTTATAAATTTGTTCCGTTGTATAAAGAACATGGTACATTTTTTTCATTTGAATCCTTGCCCCCAGCGACTTGGAGTTTGTGTCGATTCCTCTCATCATCATCTCTGTATATCTCGGGTCCTCAGTTTCCTTTGCTAGTGAGGAGCCAAGTCATAAAACTAAGAAAAGCTCCAGACCACACGTAACTCTTTAGGATAATAATGACTGACCAAGAACCAACCACAATAGTAAAATACTAAAACCACCCTTTCCCAATGCAAATGCATCCGTCTTGTCGTTAAAGCAGCACCCACCTGGCCAACCTTTTATGAAATTTGTATGGTTAGGATTCACAAGATGCAAAGGAAATCATTTCCAAAAGACACGCAGCCATTTAAAACTCTGCCCTCAAGACTATACACAACCCACAAGATTAATTGCTTTGAATGAGTTCCATAAATTGAGTTCTCTGGGAATGAGACGAACAAAAAGTGATCGAATTCCGTCCAACCAAACACAACGCTTGTTGTGTCAAAGTCAACGCGTACAAATAAATCACAAAGTGTATAACGATGGCTTATCGATTGCTCACACACATGACAAACACGCAAGGGAAAAACTTCCATCAGACAAGAGAGTTGTAGGTTGGGAATAATTGAAGGAATGATTAAGAGTCACCTATAAATCATGAACCAATTCGTACAGTTCATAAGAGCCACAGATTATTAATGAGATATTGACATTCCTCCCGACCTATTAAAAAGGCCAATCCGCTCTCTTTACCGAATACGCCTAATAGAGACATTAATTGGTAGTAATTTTTGGTTCATCGTTACTACACACACACATTGTAACTTTGTACTGTATTCACTAACTCTATAATACTGCAGATAGCTCCCTTCGCAGCCTCACTGCGCGTGTAAGAGAAGTAGCTATATTTGACATTAAACTACACACAAGACACAACAAGAGTAGCAATTTAACAAGAACTCGATAGTTGCACAATCATGCACAATGGATGCATGAAAGAGTCATAAAGTGACTTTCAAATTCAGCGATTGAAGTGTTCATTGAAGATTGGTGTGTTAGATAATACAGCTAAAGTAGGAGCATTACTATATTTATCTCAGGGGAGAGAACAATCGCAATGACTTCTCTCCACCTTTTGTGTATGCACTTCTACATAAGCTCAGGTGAGATGGACTTGCTCACCCTTTGTTGTGAGTTATGGGAATCGAACATCCATCTCCACACAACTCTCACGTTGTGAAGGAGGTGACAATGAAACTTCCTCGAGGATCACAGTCCAAGAAAAAGTGGTGTCGATTGTCGATACGCCAATGACTCAGCTCTTTCCCATTTGACACCAACACCACCACCAAAGACTCATTTCCAAGCGATTGAGTATTCTCACAGACTTGTCAGTGAAAGAAAGTCTTTTGCCAGTCACTCTCACCCCCACAGCAAGCAAAAATGTGATGAAACCCACTGGGGTAGTAAATTACCCTTTGGCTTCTCATCTCCCTCTCTAAGAATTCTCCATCAAAAACTCCCATCATCCCACTCCTTCCTTATTCTTCAGGCCCCTTGTTCCTCCAGACGAATTCCTCAACTCTTGTTGACCCCTCGTTCAACAGAGAAAGAACTCTGCTGGAGTGAAAGTGACGAAGCTCTAACTGAATGGATGAATGGATTCAATCCCAAGCATGACTAATTCAACAAGCCGTGAATAATAAAAAGGCTTAAGAGATGAGAGATCCTGAAGGAAGTCACTCATTATTAGAATCCCTTGAGACAAAAAGCCAAGCGACAAAAGACAATAAATGGAGTAGTAGACAAAATGTCACATGAAGGAGACTTCCAAGCCGTAGATTCCACACACAGATTCCTACGGGAAAATAACTCTCAGCTTTAAAATTTTAAAGAGCCTGCGAGGATCGTGAGCTTGTCCAAGGCCAAGTGCATCATGCACAAGAGATCCATCCGTAAAAAAGCTGGGGCTCCTCCCACACTCCAGCAAAAGACGTCTTAGGAAGAAGAGGTGTCTGTTGGTCTTGGTCGGTGGTAGTAAAGTGGTGGTCATTCACTACCATCCTACTACTTCACTACACACTTCCCTTCCCAACTATCGCAACGTCTTTTACATAGGTTCGTATACCTACAGGTTTTCAAAGAAGTGCCAACCAGTCATTTCCATACGGACCACTACTCCACCAACCTCAGCACATTATTTTATTACTCTCTTGCCAAGTCACAGCGGAACTTCTTAGAGAATAAAAAGCTTCTCCAATTATGCTCATCAAAATCAGTGGTGGTAGAGTAGCAGTAGCACTTCAAATCCCTCCGAGTCTTTCCTCTCATTATCCCAAACAATGCGAAAATTCATCTTATCTTTGCTAGTAACAGGATATATACCTTCAAGTGTATAGGAAAGAGGAGATTCACAGTTCCAAACGCATGAATGCAGCTTCATTCGATCCCCCATACGAGCAAACCACTTTATGGGTTCTTTTAATTTCTTTTTGTGCCTGATGATTTAAAATTTAAATGGAGGAAGTTCGTGTAAACGCCTGGAAATGTTTTTTGCACTGCTGCTGTGTCTACAAAAGTCTTCACGATAAACTTCTCTCACAGAATGAATTGAATCTCTAAGGAGAGAAGTGGACAGCGGATTATTATGAGACGACAAGGCTCTCCAGCTACTTGTTTCAAGTTTTAAGCTTACTCTTCTCTTTCCTACTTTTTTTCTCACGTTGCTTGATTGAAAATTTAAGTAATACGACAGTACTTAAGGTTTATAAGCCATGAGTCTCTGCTACTGATGACTAACTAAGAGACTGCGAGCCTGTCAGAGAGATCTTGCCTTCATACCTTCATACCTCATGATACGACGCGTCCGGAAACGAATACCACATCCACTGGAGTATCTGAAGCATAACCCTAGTCATCGACACAATAACAAACGACCACAGAAGAAGTTATACAATTCCTCCAAAGTGGGGGAGGAGAGGGACGGGAAATGAGAATTAAAAAGACAGACATGTCTCCACAATCCTCAGAGACACAAAGAGAAATTCCCATGCTAATAAAAAGTCTTGAGAGGAATTATGGAGCCTTGCATTCATCCAAAAGTCGTGCTTGCCTATGCTCCATCCAGTATGCAGATGTATGCATGGATTATCTTTATTTGATAATAACTTTTCTCTCGCAGGGAAATTATCTTGAAGCGAAATCCAAGTAGCCAACGAGAGTACACAATAACAGTTGACTGGACATTGAAATTCCATTTATCATTAATTGGCTCCTGGGATTTCGAGAACATAATAATATATTCAGTAGAGATAGAGACGAGAAGTGTAATGGATTAAGGCGTTTGAAAGCAAAAACTATGAGTTCCAAACTCTCCAGAATTGACTCGTACATTATTAGTGAGCGGTAAGAAAAGAAAAATGACATGGACAGCAATTAATTTATGATGGTTCCTGTAAGACTCATCCCGACATGGCCAGGTCATCCCACGTGAGGCTGTCACTCGTCACAGTGCAGTTTAATAGTGACTTTCCATTCTCTGTTCCGTGTACTTCTTATAGAGCAAGTCAATCTTCCGCTCGTTCCTCTACTATTATTCCTTCAATGAACTCTCTCAAGCAATTATAGCAACAGAAGTGCAGGAGGATGAGGAAGGAGAAAAAGTCATGTCAATTAGGATTCTTTCATTTCATCATTCGTTTGATTAGTCTCACAGATCCCATGAAATGTTCCAAAATATTCATCCAGAAATGGGTATCACTATTAGAAGGTATGCACACACATGAGTAACTCTTATTCTTATACGAATACCGTTTACACTCCTTAACAAAAAAACGGAACTTTCTTCTACAGAATTCGCCACAAACAATGTGCAATTACGAGCGATGGCTCTTCTAAGCTTATCTCTCTTCTGTCTCGTATTAATTAACTCTTATTATGCAAAGCCACCAACACACAACTAACTGACAAATCCTCACTGCTCAGAGCTTCATCATCTTCCTCTCTGCCATCTCACAAGTTATCTCATTAATTGGCAATCGATGGTAGGTTGTTGGGGAAATAAGATTAAGATCACTGGGAAGTTTGTAATAATAACTTGACTCGTCTTTTGATGACGATGGGTGGGGTGTGTGGGTGTCTCGCATGCTTTGGTCTTATCTTTCCATCAACCGTATCTCTCTCTACTTGGACAAAACTGCGGGATGCCATCGAATCCGCATCTCCAACCATTTCCGTATTCACCACGCAACCAATAAAATGTAATACCGAATGGAAAACTAATCACAGTTGAGACCAAACTCCACGAAATGTCTCTCGGCCTTATTATCAAGCCATTATGATTTATGCCCCGAACTCTTTTTATCTCGCATAAAATTCCTGGCGATTGAATGTTGACTGAAAGGGTGGGCGAGTCACGAAATTCCATGTGGAGATCTTAATTGTCGGAATCATTTAACTTAAAATTGATGTTACATATTTATCAGAAGCTGGTTAAGCTTATACGTCAGACTCCAAAACTCTTTCCGTATGAATAGAAATAAAGATAGGAATGGTTTCTGGGAGTAAAGAACAAGCAAAGTTAACACATAGAAAGCTGTGATGTTACCGAGAGCCTATGACAGAAGAATTAAGACAATATCGTGTAGCGTTGTTGATGGTTAATGTCCGTATGAAATATGATACTCTCTTCCTGCGGAAAAGTAGCGTTAGCCATAAAAACACCAGATTCAATGATTCAATTGTTCTCTCTTTTGTTAAAGAGCTACTTTACTCACTAAACTGCAATATTGCTTTGTACTGTCATTGATTAAAACTTCTGTGTAGTAGACTTTAAGTACAACATGATGCCAAACTCTCAGTCGTTGCATTGTCCATGTCTTTCAATTGAATTGATATTTGGATTCCCCAGGTGAATGGCTCAGAAGACAACTCATAAGACGGTCTTTAATTAGATGATTCTTTTGTTTAAGTACGCATGTTAACGGATGAACAAATGGATTTGTTAGGTGGTTGTTGGGGAAGTTGTAATATTACATTTCCGACATATCTCATCTCTCCTGCTTAAACAGCATTAGGTGAGCTTGGTCCAACTTTCGGTTTACTAATCAGCTCAGCCCTCTCGTTTAATGTATTTGATTTCAAATAATAATGAGCAAGAACTATACGGGAAAACGTACTGCTAATTAAGCCAATGGCTACAATTGATATTTAAATGTCCGGAAAGGATTAAAGGTCATCTTAAATACAATCGTAAATCGTAATACTGATGATTATTCACGATACATCTATTATTAGGAATAGAAACCTAATCTGTTTTGGAGTATAGAGTGTCAGTAGATCTCAGATGGATGAAAGTGTGAAACATTATCTTTCTTAGAGTCAACCACAGGGAAACAAAATTGTACATCTCTAAAGAGCAAAGATTGTCGAGCAACTGGTTTCTCATGGGGAAAAGTGAGACGAATCCCTCAAGTTGAGGTTTCTTCTTCTTGTTAATCACTTCGAAGTTGGACACGAAGGATGTAGCGTCGTCTAACAACAGTCTTTATCGTTAATCTAACGCTTCTCTGTAAATGTACCGAGGCCAGATGGGGACTCGTCCCTACTTACCGATGGAGTGAGTGTAATCTCTCAAGTGATCATTCGTCACTGTAAAACATTTGTACCCATCGCTTATTACTTGCATGTAGCATCCCACGATTACCATTGTGACTTTCGGGATAGTTGATAGTGTTGGAAGATGAGTGGTCCTTAAACATTTTATCTCCACGTTCTAAGCACCTACTGATGATTTCTTGAACTAGATTAGAGAATTTGAGATCAATCGATCAATTTTCATATTACTTCTTATGACTTTCAATTAGCCTTTGTAACTCAATACCATCCGACTTCATATAATGCATATCTTAAGTACATTAACAAGAAGCAGCATCGTGTTTCGTATGCAACATTTCTAAGCACTCAACAACAAATGTATTGTTTCTCGGAGTCACTTTTGTACATTCTTCCTGGTCCGCATCTCCGAAAGCCAAATACTTCGAAATACCCGAACCACTAAACTACTACAAGAATGAATGAAGCAGAATGAATGGATAAATATTAAGTGGCTACACACACACAGCTCATTCATTCACGAGAGTACAAGAAATCGTAAATTATGCATTCGTCGAAAGATTGGAAATTTGACACCAATCGGTCTTTGCAATAAAGCAACGTCTGACTCATCCATCAAGTTGTGTGGATTCCACTGAAACTCTGCTTTCTCACGGCAATCAAAGCCCCTAAATGACACAAACCCATAAGTTTAAGTGCTTACCTTGTTCGTCTAAAGATACGAAGGGCAAGGGGGTTAAGACACGTGTTAAGGAGTCGAACAGCTTCCTCGGGAGAACCACACCCGATCCCATTGACGCTTATGAGAATGTCACCCTCTTCCACAAGACCTTCTTCACTCTCCACCTAAACTTTGAACATGTCTTTGTCAAAAATTACTCGCTTATCTTTAAACCTCTATGCTTATCTAAAGTGTGTATATACACTTCCATTTACTACTTTGTCCTCATAATGTGTCCCCACTTCCTTATTCCTCTCTCTCTTATCCTTATAAACCCCAAAGACTTTATAACTGTTACGTACGACTATGTTTTAATATCCCAAATGGTAAACGGTTACAAGATTAAAATTCAGGGTCACGCTAACGGATATGCAAGGACATTATTAAATCATTGTACTCTCTTAACTCAACTGTTAAAAGTAATGTTTCCTCTTATATATTTCTAGAGAAAGGATTATGTGACTAACTGTAGTTATTGTGACAGGAAATGCATCTTGGATGACACCGAATCCCGGAGATTCTGTGTGACCTGTAAGAATCCCACACACTTCCATTTCTTTCCAACCAAACAGTGGCACACCCACTGAACTCGACCCCAGCCCCTGAAACGTCCATGGCTTTTCCATACTGCCTGTTTTATCAATTAGCCCCACAAACACTGCAAACTCACTAATTATCAAGAGAAAGTATAGTTTCGTACACTTTTCACTAACAGAATTATGCCTACTTGTCACGTCGACAGAGTTTGATGTGTCCAATCCAAATCACTGGCAAGTTTTGAGTAGTTTTTGCACTTGCTAAAGAGTCAAGGCCTAACAGCTTTAAGACAACGATCAATCCTTCTCTGCCGAGTCTTTTAGTCTTGGCTTCAACTTAAACTAATAGTTCCTTGGATTACAGCTAAGGTGCAAATGCAGGGAGCAGTCCAAGAATCACGATAGTAATGTCCCAAGAGGAAGAACTGTTTAATGGTTCCTCACTGTCTACCCTCTTAAATTGCCAACTTACCACACAACTCATAACATAATTACTAATCAGCACTCACAGAGCTATTGAGCAGGTTCTTAATCATTAATTACCACCATTTGCGTCTTCTTTAGTTTCAAATATCAACATTCATTCACTCACAATATTCAATCCGATCATTCTCCAAGTTCCATTGAATTAATAATCCCTTTCAAATTCCTTTTAACTCATTACGTATTCTCACAAATATGCATCTCCCCAAACAATAAATAATATCCATCACTAGATCTTCTTTACCATCGCATGCACATCTTCATGATGCACCCGTAACAACTTTTATTCGTATTACTTGTGTTTTGGTACAAACATAAAACATTACAAATATAGATTTATGCATAACTGTTGTATTATTACTATCAACATCATTATAGATTCACAGACACACGTATTACTTCTCGTGTTTTGTAAAATGAGACACAAGAGGAATACTTTTCTCTAAAAACCCTTAAGTTAATAATCATTAATAATCAATTATAAAGTTAGGTGGTTAATTATATCTACAGAGGATTCAAAACTGGAATCAGATAATAACAAACTTTTCATCCCCGAAATTAAACACAACCAACGTTAGATACTTAATACAATCAATTCATATGTCTGTGTGTGGTACAGAGAGATGGTTAAACATATTATAATCATCTTGTGCTTTGCACTCTGCGAATTATGTTAAGCATTCAACAATCTACTGAGGAACTAAGGAATAACGTATTATGTAAATTCGTTCGCTGGTCTTCATATTATTGATAATTGATGATAAATTCGTCAACTAACAGACTCACATTGTCAAAAACTAAACACCCGTTGTAAAAATAGTTTGTTGTAATGTAACAAAAGGTGGCAGTCACTTTAAATTTTGTCATAATTTTTAAGTCAACAAATAAATTGCTTATAACTAAAGCATCTACCGTTGTTGTCTTCATATACACTTTGCAAATAGAAAATACTATAAAATTGTGAGAAACCCTTAGTTGTTGAGATATTAATGCTGCCCATACGCATGGCTAGTCTCCTCCAAACTTCATGCTCCCTGCAAAAACACTTTTTATAGCTAAACAATCGCATACAAATAAATACCTCATTGGCCTGTAGAACAAATTGATTTAAAAAACTTGTTACACAATAAGAGATACTTGCATGATAAACCTTAATACTAAAGTGGAATAAGTTAAAATGCATTATTAGACTTACCTCTACATCATTGGTGGTAGTTGGTTGACTAAGATACAATTAAAACATAATTACTTAATAACTAATGGTATACCCTTCACCTTCCGTTCAACAATGTGGAGAACAACAACAATGCGCAATGGCATTTAAGCTGTAACATTAAACAGGACAATTGCCAGTAATAAAAACGTACATCAAATATCTGAGATACAATTGGTTCAATAACAACAAGAGGACAGTTAGAAAAGTATTTGTATGAAATTTCTCCCACTTTGAAAGATTTTACGGTTTCTGATGAAACATGTGACGGATACGACAAACAGACTTTTGAATTGCTCAAGAGAGTAAACCTTCCGTATGAATTCAGTACACAACTACACATCTGAATGAGGAAAAGCTGAGGTACAATCAATATTGATACGACTGTGACATCAATTGTCACTGTAGGCCTTTGGGTTTATCGGCTTCTTACAATATGGACAAGGATCTACAGTCTCCGACGTCGCAGCTTGAACAGCAATCTTCATCTGGAACCGTTTGACAAAAGTCTTTCCACAATACCGACACGCGTACATCTTGTGCTCGTGAACATGAGTCTCTGCATGAACGTCCATCTCTGCTCGAGTGATAAATCCCTTCCCACAAAACGCACACAAGTGAAGACTTGAAAAGTCCTCTCCAGCCCCTTCGTGCGTTATCTTCACGTGTTTAGTGAGGTCCGCTGCCTTCACAAAAGTCCGGTCACACTCTTCCACAACACACACGAATGGGCGTGGCGCCGAGTGGAACTTCAGGTGCTTCGTGAGGAACGTCTTCTTGAGGAACTTCTTGTCGCAGTGAGGACACGGGTGCGTCACCTTCTCCTTCCTACGCGGTTTTCCCGCCACTGCCGACGAAGGAGCAGGCGAATCCACCGAAGACGACCCTCCGTCCTCCTCCTCCTCTTCCTCCTCCGCCGCCGCCACCACCACCGCCTCTTCTTCTTCTGAAGACAACTTCGCCATCTTCGCCTCTGGAAGTCCGTCCTCCTCCACCACCACCACCACCGACGTATTCTCCTCCGACACCAGTGTCACCAACTCCCCATTCTTCTCCTTCGACGATGATAACGACCGTTTCCTCACCGCGTTATTCTCTTTCTCCCCTGGCGGCGGTGGCTTCTCCGGCGTCCCATTCTTCTCATCCGACACCACCCGATTCTCCGCTGTGCTCCGCCGTGTTGCACGTCGCTCTACGTTCATCTACACAACACTTTTGTGTTTTTAATCTCAACCACAACACTAGGAGGAATATTTTGGAAACTTACATTTGGAAGTTTAATTATTGAGGAGTTCTGAAGGTTGTTTGTGTCCGTCCAATCCTCTAGAATAATTCCCTCCTCTTGTGGTAGGAGTTTTCACCTGTTGACAGTTGTTGGTTGAGATAAGCGGTTATCTTCCGAGATGCGAGGGATGATGCGAGTGTGTGTGTGTGTGTCTGAGTGTGTGTGAGTGGAGGGAGGCAAAATGGGTGTCCAGGAGGGCATCACTCACTTCTCGGAAGTTGCACAACATGCGAAAAATTCCCAGCGCCACCACCGTCACCTTAGCTATCACTACACACACACACGTACAGTCAGTCACACAAGCTTTCATTAGAAAGAGTGCGTGTCCTCAAGTTGGAGATTAAGTCACCCCCTTCAATAGGTTTGTGTGAGTCATATGTATTATTTCGTTTAGTCTTAAAGGTGACGACGACGCATCATACTAAACGCAGATGAACGCTCAGAGAATCTCATTTTCCCCGATGACGCTGTCCAGTGGGGAATCATCTCATAAGTTCCAGATTGTTGGAAGAGCCGTAGGAAATGAAAGAGACAGTTAATGATTTGTAGGCTTAAAATTAGGGATATTGTTCTTGAGGCTCCAGGTTTTTTAATAAGTCACTGTAACATGTAAGGCCTCAGTTTAAGGGTTATTCCTCAAGCTACAAAGTGATCTGCAAATGCAAGGTAGGCGAAGGTGTAGTTTACATCTCCGCAGCAAAAATTCCATTGGTTTATCCTCCCGGATCTCTTAAGTTTCTAGACGTCAGGAAAGATGATATTTTATTCTAACAATAAGACACTTATTGAGAAGGAGAAGTAATTGGAAACTGGATAGGTACCAATTTTCCAAGAAGTATCGGCTAGTAGTAATTCTATATGATACACCACATGGATCATTAATGACAGCAACAGAAATGTCACAGGAGTTTATTTACGACTGATTGTTTGTATAAGTGTTGAATTTTCCATAGCAGTTCAAGGCTTGTAAAGAATAATCTTCGGATTTGGCTGACTGGGGCTCTAATGCATGTATTCGTCCAACTCGCCTTTGTATTTGACAAAAAGACTCGCTAAAGCTGACGTAGTGGCGTCTTTGCTGCTGGTATATCGCTGAATCTGTTTAGCGACCTTTTGGATCCCCTGAAAATAAGAAATCATTGTATCATTGTATGCATTAAGCATCATTGTATGATATCGATATGTAAAAAGGGGTTTCAAGTAATTAATACTTACTGCGTTAGGATTCTCCACCAAGACCTTTTGTGCCATCTCAGAACTTTCTCGCTCAAGAATAGCTAAACTCAAGAAGTATAAAATTACGATGACAGACGTTGGAGTCTCTGGAATCTTTTCGAGAATATTTTTCAAAGTTTCCATGTTGGTAATGGATCTGAGAATCCCCAAGCCCCATGGCAGGTCTTCTGGCAGTATCTCCAGCACTAGCTGCTCTATCACTGAAGTGTACAAATAATTGACACATGTGATCAGAAGTAGTTTATATCTCTAACTGTACAAGTACATTATAATGTCAAAACACCAACCATTTTCATCACGTCCACCACACTCATCAGGACCCAATAAGCTTCGCTCCAGATGCCATATTCGATTTAAAGTTAGGCACAACTCCAAAGCAGGATTTGCTTTAATTAATTCTTCGTTTGTGGTACTAGAAAACGAATTGTACTGAAACGCTAAAAAGCTGCTTCTGAAATGTCTGGAAGCCTTATCCTCTTCACTAATATAGAATGCCGGGTATGCTTCATGAAGGAAAGTCTTCATGTCTCGATCCATTACTAAACTTCGTGCTTCATCCGTTGAATCCGAATAGAGTTGATTAGTTAAAGATGCTAAATTGGCTGATTTCAGTAGAGATCCACTTCTTGTAGTTACAACATTCACCATGTCCTTAAGAGGATTGATCCATCTGCAAATAATAAAAGCAACATGTAAAGACAAAGCTCTTCTTGACAGTTAGTATTATATACTAATACACTACCTAGTAGTTGTGCTAAGGAATTGTTGAAACTTTTCAGGATTCAGTGAGTCTGGAGTTTCTACATCTTGCTCGGGAACCTAAATTAAACAATACTGATTAATTGATCTATATTGATTTTTTATGGTAACTTACATCAAGAAGCGATTCATCAAGCGTCGAATTGTCTGGAGAAAGTTCAGAAATTCTACTCTGCAAACTTCTGATTTCAATAAGGTACCTAATGACAACGATTAATTGTGAATAAATAAAACATTTGTAAAATTATTAGTAATTAGTAATTTCAAAACTAACTTGGAGTTCAAAACGTTGATTATTTCATCATCCGGGCACATATTCAAAGCATAATTTATGAAGACTAATCTTGAGTGATGATCTAGAACAGGAGGATCACTTTGATGCTTGGCCACTTGTGTGAATATTTTCCATCCGGTATGGTATCCCTTAGCCATTATGCTGTGGCAAATCTGAACGCAAAACTTCATATCGTTTTCCAGCAATGCTTTTTCTCCACACATGTCAAGAATGTAGCTTTCTATCTCCGAAACGTCCATATCTTCCAACTGAAGGAACACTGCCAGTTTTAATAACTGTTGAGTTTTGCGATATCCATCGGACAAGTTTTCCATGCAGTCTCTGATTAACGAAACTTTGTCACGTTTCATTCGCACTAGAATAACAAAACCAAAGTCACTACAGGGCAAATACTTGAAATATAAATTATTAATCTTAGTCACTGTTCTTACCTGACTGTGGCAAAACATTAAGTTGGAAAACTTTGTTAATAATTTTTACTGCGTCTATTAAATCAAACATTTCGGCAACGGCATGCTCTTTAGGATTGGGTACAAGGTTTAGACAGCTTCTGCATAATTCTATATCCGGGTCAGAATAATTTGAAGCAGAATCGAAGTAATGCGTTGAGCTCTCTAAAATCATTTCTAAACTCTTTTCGTATGGAATGATGTACAAGTAAAGAGCAAAGGTAGTTGAGTAAGCCGAACTGACTCGTCGAACTAGTCCTCTAATAGAATTATTCTCAGTTTCTTCGAATACTGTTCGGTCAATGAAATCCCGTGCTAAATTGATAATTTCAGAAGAACCACTCCGCAGCAAAGCAGTGACATAGATCTAAGAAATAAGTTTGTTTGTCATGTAAAATGTAATGCAATTCAACTTGCAGTTTCCCACAAATTAGGCTTTACAAGTTAATTTTCTAATACCTCAAAGCATCTATCCACTGGAAACTCTGTGAATACTTTCTTTTGAACGTCCAGGATGTCAAACAACATGGCTTTCCATTCAATAATCCTCCAATTAAGCTTCCTACATTCACAGTTTTAAGTAATTTCTGGTCAACAGACTTATTAATTGTTAAGATAATTTAAGTGTTTACTTTGTCAACGGTGTCTTGCAGATTTCAATCACAAACTTTTCTATTTGTTTCGTAGACTCTGGGTTTTCGGACAAATTCTTCAGATCCAAGATAGACAAACATATGCCATACTTTTCTAGAGTTTTCACTGCTTGAAAATGTCTATCGAGTTGATCTAACTTGTCCTGGATTGCTTTGACATCATCTTTTAAGAAACCTCTGCTTCTATCTGGAAGGCAATCCAGTATGGACGTGATAGTTGAAGTTTGCCCTGTCTGGGTGCAAGCGTAGATGCAATTATGTGCCAACTTCATTAACTCATGTTTGTCGGGAATTATAGGATGCGCAGTTCCTGCCTTGGAGTTTACGAAGAACTATAGAAAATTCAGAATAATAAAGATCCACTTTTGGACATGACCATTAAAATTTGAAATAATACATACCAGTACGGCCTGCTCAATTTTTTCTGCAGAAACTGACGTAAGGTATTGATTAAGAAGACTGTAATAGGCCCCTTCTTCTCGTTTATCACACTTTTCAAGGAAAGGAACAATGAATTCCCGAACTTGATTAGTGAAACTCTCTTTTCGAACCTTCGAGGAGCAGTGGGTTATAATTAGAAATAGATATCACTAATGGCATACCTTATATAACATACCGACTTCATCAACAAGCTTAATATTTCAAAGTCGTTGAGAGATTCGACTTGTTCCAAAGTGACGTCTATCTTCGCATCATAAACTAGTATTTCTACCAATTCAAAGGTATCCTTCAATCTTTTTAGACTCTGAAAATTTTAGAGCAACTTTTAGAAATGATAGAAACGAACACTTTGTGATATTTTGACTTACATGAATTCCTTTTTTAATTCCTAGTTTTGCCAACTCCAAGGCATAATTTGTCATCCCACTTCGGCTATCTATTTCGCGAACTCTTTCTTCGTACCAAGAAATCACCGAATCTGGACTCACATCGGGTATCAAATCTCCGTTAGAATTTTCTTTGATCTTGGTTTCTTCTTCAAGGAAATTTTCACACCAGTCTTTCTTCTTTAATATGCAGTCGTCCCATAAGTACACCTCGCCTGTTTTAGCCAGCTCAGGTAGAAATTCACTACGATATTAAAATTTAACAATGAACCGTATCGACATTAATAATCGTCCGAAACATAAATTAATCTATTACTGGTATTCGTAAGGATTAGTAGTTTCTGGAAAACTAGACAGAACTTCTAGATAATTGGATGCGATATCAGTCCAATGACGAGTTAGCATAATTCGCAGCGTGTTGATATCACTTGCTCGAGCTAATTCTATGGCAGACTCTATGGATTCTCTCATTCGCAGTTTGGCATAAGTATTTCCGTCAAAATTATCGTCAACCATTCTTGGACCTCCAACCATCAACTATTACAGTGCAAATAAAAAGGGATAATAAATAACAACTTCACGTTTAGAATTTACATCCGTTAGAAGAGTTACCTCGTACGTATCCAGAATATCCAAATAATACAAAAACTTCTTCCTGAAATTTAACAATCGTTTCACTTCCAAATTATCTGCATCAACTAGTAGCAAATATTCTTCATGGGAAATGTCGAGATCGTCAGGCCGCATGAGATGGAATTTTCCTTTATCTCGTCCTAGAGCACAATAGCGTTGACGTACTGATACGATACCTAATAATAGCGTAACTTAAATGTCTATAGTACCTTGACTTATAAGGACTGCAACTGACAAATCTGTTCCTTTCAATCCATACTGAAGGAGTTCTCTAGCAGCGTCAGCGTTTTCTGGAACTCGATCGAGACATTCTTGAAGTACCCAATTCCTCTTTTTTATTTTACCCTGAAAATCATATCACAATGTGTGAACAGTCAGCAACTTACCCAAATAAATACAATTACCAACTGCTCCTACCAAGTAATCCCGTATGGAGTTGACGGAAACTGGAGTTCTTGCCCACTGTCTTTGAAACACAACATCAGAATCAAGACTGTACACTCTAGCCAAATCAATTGCTTCTCCGTATTCTTCTGCTTCAATTTTTTGATAGAAAAGTTCTAAAGGTGTAATATTCCTAATCAAAAACAGTCTATGAGTTTCCTTCCAAACTGGAGGTTTTCTCTTCCTTTTTCGTGGTGGACGGAATCGCTCAATATCAGTCAGCCAGAACAGAACTTCTTGAAGGAGAGTTTTAGCAAGGAATTGTGAATCATACGCGTCTAGTAGCTCTACACTTGTGGCTTCAGGAGGTGAGATAACGTCTCCATTCGAGTTTCTACGTTCTTCAACTTTTAGCTTTGTTTCGCATTCTATGGCTAAAAATCCTTTTCCCACTCTTGGAGTTACTGAAACAGGGCTTTCGAACAGTTCAGGCAAATCTCCTAAAAGATTTCTTGAGGGGTATTCTTCTTGAATAGAACACAGCGAAACGCAACCATTTACTCGAGAAATGACAATTATCTAGAGCAGCAGAAACATATCATAATTAAACAACAACGAATTACTAGCTTATAACACACTAATCAACAATCAGGCAAACAGTTACCGTATCACTCCACCAATCCACATCAAAAGGATGGAATCTCCATTCATCGACAGGTATTGCATGCCACCGATTGAATGCGATTCTCCATCGATTGTTAAATCTTGTATTTTCAGTCCAGTGATGATACTGACTTTTTAGCGGCCACAGACGAATTCTGCGAAGAGAAGGAACTTGCCAAACTGATACAGTCCCTGAAGTATGCAGACCAACTATGTGTTTTTCATCAGGAGACATAACAAGTTTGAACACGGCGTCCTGTAAACCACAAACAATATTTTAGCAAACAATCGCACAAAAACAAGCAATCAATCAGTACCTCATTCTCAGCTGAACTAAAAAATAACGAAGATATTGAGCGTTTCAATCTGCTTTTGGTGCCTAACTGAAACTCTTCGTCGTCAACCGTGTACATAATCCGATAATAAGGAGCATCGTTAACCATACGCCAAACACTGATACCGTTTTTCGTAGAGTCCTCCTATAATCATAAATACCCTTTAGATCTACCACAACGTGAGACAATTATAAATTAGTAACAACTTTACTATTTTTGTTGAGTCCGTAGAATATTCCGGTTGAAATAAACCCGACACAATGATGATACCATGCGAAGAGCCTTCTTCAACAGAGAAAATGCCGTTTGGATACCATTTTCTCAAGCTGGCGTCATGATGAAGAGACATTTGATCAGCATGCGTTTGCCGAAATGACTTTATAAGTCCTTTGGAATCACAGCATATCAGTTCATTCGGACTGTAAATATTCACAGAAGCCAGCAATCAGCGCACTGTACTATTTAAATTATTAAGAGTACTTAGTAAACCCACTGCATGTTCTTCTTAACACGTTCAGAAGAGAACAACAGCCCAGCCAGTATATTGTCCGGACTAAAAACATCCGTGCTAATTGATTCTTGACTAGGAAGATCATATCTCCTAACGGACGTAACGATCGATGCCATGATGTCGTAAAAGATAATCTGTCCATTGGAGAAAGACACAGCTAGCATAGATGAATCTTTACTCCAAACCATTTTCCTGTTCTGAAGAAAAGGATCTTTCAGAACTGCAGTTCTTCCTAAAGTAGACGCGAAACCGTCTTTTGCAGACCGTGTTTCCAAAATATAGTCTTGCAGTATAGCAAGAAAAGCACCGTCTTTGGAAAGGGATATTTTCCATTGTGGACCTGCACTCTGTAACCTGTTAGATAAACATTTCCTTTATCACTACCATATACTTAACACAAATATAATAATATTCAGAAATCTGAAGAGACAATCACCATTTGGCCGCCTCAGGTAGACTGAGACCCTTTCTACCCAAAAACTTCCCAGGGTAATTAACTAGAGCAATGATGGACCCTCCTTTCTTTGACGACGAATGAATCAGAATGCCTTTCTCCTGAAAAATTCAAAATATATTTCAGAATTTATAAAGCCTTAAGAATACACTGAACCCTTTCTTTCAAATCCCTCACCTCTCGTTCATCTTTCCATTCCCCACAGCAGATCAATTCATACAGAATCGTAGATTC